>JANBXA010000077.1:3125000-3217500 GCA_030556225.1 Cricetiscus sungorus | reverse complement strand
CTGTTAAGTTATTGTTTTTAAGGCAATTTCAGAACATTTATCCTACCTTTACATTCATTATTTAAATAATCATGGTGAACCATGAAAACAGAACTTCAGTGTAAATCATTGTGCTTATATTCTAAAAACCATTACCATTTTATAAAAGAATTAGAACCCATTTCTCTCTACTCAGTATTTAATGTTGATAAAGTTGACACGGCATTGTAAGACTCTAGAAGTATTTGACCACCCAATGTTAACATTAGTTATTTTATAATGCATACTTCCTTAAGTATGAGTCCATAAGCAAAATATTAAAAATTCAACCATCCATACATCTGAATATTTTGATTATTGATTTCCTTTCTATGCTGATTAGAAACGCATTTATTGAATTCTACATTGATGTGCTTAGTATCAATGTTCAAATTGACAACGTAGAAAAAAAGAAGCATTGAGGTTCCTGACTGCAATATCTAAATTAAATATACAAAACTGTTTAATTGGGTTTGAAAGCACCTGAATAGTAACCAACCTTATTTTGCTTTGATAATAGAGGAATATTATTTTAGAGATGCTTCTTTAGACAGTGCCTTTCAAGAAACATATTTTCAGTTTAACGTCACAGGTAATTTAAAAAATAAAGTCACCAAAGATGTAGCCTAATTCCAAGGAACAATTCCAGTTCCCTTCTCTGCTCCATTTACCCTCCTTTGTCCTGGCCTATAGGAACTAAGATAGAAATGCTGCTTTGTCTTCTCTCCTCTTACTTCTGTCCTCCAGAATAACTGGAAGAGAGAGGGAAGCACAAGCTGCATGAGACACTCATCCTTAGTTCTTGACCTAGGACTCCTTGCATTTTTGCCTATGACACCGAATCCTTCAAAATGATAACCATTTCTTTGGAAATGTTCTTTACATGTATGATAGAATTTCAGGGATTTCATAATTTGTTCTGGCATGAAGAGGCGTAATGAATCTGGTCAGTTTCAGGGACTTCCTGAAACTACTTTGAATTGTTTTTTGTTTGTTTGTTTGTTTGTTTGTTTGTTCATTTTTCCTGCTTAAGTAGCTTCCCTGCAGGATGGAATGTCTCAGTCTCAAAGGAAACTGTTGCACACCATATGGTGACACCCTTAACCAATTTCGAAAATTAAAACTATCTGTTTAGACTGGAGAGACAGCTCAGCAATGAAGAGCACTGGCTGCTTTTCCAGAGGTCCTGGGTCCAACTCTGAGCACCCACATGGTGACTGACAACCATCTGTAACTCCATTGAGTACGGGGCATACATATGGTGCACAAGCATGCATGCATGCAAATACACATAAACATGAAATTAAGTTGTTAAAAGGGGGTATATCCTACAAAAAAAAAAAATATGGTTATTCTGAGAACTCCTAAAACGTAACTTGAAAAATTCAACATCACAGTTTTCTTACTAAGCCTCGGAGAATCTTTGCCAAGTTTCTCTCTTGGTGCTCAGATGAGGTTGCATGCCTTCTACCTGCAGACGAGTCCATGCCAACCAATGAAGTAGCCCGACGTAACATCTGGCTTGGTTTGGAAAAACAGAACACACCACACCGAGGTGTCTGTAGTCCTCCCTCTGCTGAAAATCCCTCTAAGTGAGACTGAAATTCCCTAGATTTTGTGAGCAGAAAACATGAGTTAAACTGTCTACACAAGCCTTAATATGAGCTGAAGACGACCAGCCGTGTGTCCCATGAACTACATTCCTTCAAAATATTGAGTTGACATGTTCTTAGGTTTGATGGGCTGTGTGCCTCCTTTTTCTTTTCTATGCCTAGGCGAAGACATGGCCTCTTTATCCTCTGCTTTATACCCCAGCTTCTCACCACCAATTCTGATATTGTGTAGCATGGGTAGCTTATGCATCATCCCAAGTGTCAAGTGCAGGGCGTTTTGAGATGTGGCATGTCTAGTTTTTGACAATGAATGCTAATCTCTGTGCTAGCATTTCCCCAAGGGTGGACCTGAATGTACGTTTCTGTGAAACCTGCTCTGAGGAAAACCCTACCCTCCAGGGACCATATCCAAAGATTATGCATTCCCAATTTGTTAATTAAAGGTAAGCAACATCAATCTCTGATAAACAGCTGGGCAGGCTGATCTCTCAGGTCAGAGACTGTTAAATGAGATAGACACTTGTCACTGTGATTAGTAAATTAATTAATTAATTCCTGAGCCCCTTCCTCTGAGACTATATCAAAAGACAAGTCGCAGGCTTAGGTGAGGAATGTGGAAACCCTGTAGTTTTTCATCTCTTAACAGCAGGGAAATGTCTCTTCATCCTTGCATATGCAAATACTGACAAGTCAGAAGACCTTCATAAATGATTACCTTGGTACTAGTAGGAGGCCTCTGATAATTCCTGCTGTACTCTTGTGGGTAGCCACCAAAGAAAAGAAACGATATCAAAATTGACTCACATTGTTATCTGTTATTTTGGCAAAAAAAGCAAAAAAAAAAAAAATCTGTTTCATCTGTTTGTTTAGCTCTAAGTATGCACTTACTGGGCGGATATCATAGGGACTGAAAACTTAAAATACTCTCAGCGAAATTTGAAAAGCTCTCCCGATAAACTGGCAGCATAACACACGTGTCTCGGAACTTTTCCTTACATGTGTGTAGGTATGAAAGAGATGGCTGGCAAATATAATGAAATGTGAATGAAAAGAAATTTGTATCGCTCTGACCACGACACCTTCGTGATTTCTCCTCAATGCAGACCATGTGTCCATATAAAAAGAGGAGCAGAAGAAAATTAGCAGGATCCTTGCCTGAGGGGCAGTCTACCCAGGCATGGCTCAGGCTGTGGAATTGAATGTGAAAAATCATGAAGGGGTCTAACAGCACCAGTTTCCTGGTGAGTGGAGCCCGGCTCCCCTCTGCAGCTGGCTGGAACGTGATTGCCCTCAGGTGCCTGCACTCACCTCTTATACCCAGCCTCAGGTTGCCTCACCACACAAGGAGGGTCTTTCCTGCTCGTGTAATTGGAGGCAGCCATCTTGCTAAGCATCGGGCCAGGGGGAAGAGGCTTCCAGTCCTGACTCAAAGAGCATGCTAAGAATCAAAGTTCAGGGACGGGTCTCTGCAGTCTGGAGGTGGGGGCAGTTTTAGGACAACTATAAAAACAAGTCTCTAAGCAAAGCTTGCATTCTCGGGCTTCCTTTGGGCTAACTATCTGGAACCTTCCTGATGGAAGCCCCGAACTAGTCACACAGAATCACTTTACCCAGAACTTTCTTGCTGTTATTGGCATTCTTGGTCTTCCATCCTCCTGCCCATGCTTTTTCACGCATGAGGTCAGCGGGAGGGAAGGCGGTCGGATACCCTTGGCCTAGATCTCACCGCACTTCAGTTAGGTCGGTTTTTAGGGGCTGGGTATTTGTAGGGTCCCTGAGTGATTTGATTACCCAGCCACATTTGGGGAACATCTGCTTTGAACCATCCTGCGTTAAACTTTCATTTCTGTCTGAGTTCTTCTGAACTGAAATAGAAATTTAAATTAAAACACATGGAAAGAGAAGACTGTGTTTGTGTGAGTAGCTAAGCTCACACAAAAGAAAGAAAATGCATTAAGAAGAGCCATACTGAGGAAGGAAAAAGCCACGTACAGTTTTTTTTGAAAGGGACTCTTACTTAGCAGTCAAAGTGAATAATATTCAAATGTAATCAAGGACCTGTTACTCTTGATAGACTAGCCTCACTGATTACTTCCTTTTATAAAATCCAATGTCTATCAAATAACCTCTAATTTATGTAAAATAATTAGAAGTGAGATCCTCCTATCTCTATTAATGTTGGTCTTTGAAGAATATGTTTATTGAATGGAAAGTAATATTGGTTTCTGTTATTTACAATTCCTAAAGGAAGAGGGGTTGTCCTTCTCATTTGTGACAAGTTCCCCCATGACAGACCACACACACACACACACACTTTTCTTTCATCACTGATGCACTCTATGTTAAGCCCTTCTCACATTTTATCTCCAGCCAACTCAACGAAGAATCGCTGTGTCTGTCCACCCTCATATTCTACGACACTAACAGGTATTAGATACAAATTGTTGCCGAGGGATTCTGTGTTAATACGCACAATGTGTTACTCCAATGGCCTCGTTGTATGACTTTCAGTGATGAGACACGAACAGATATCTGCTCACCCTAGATGGGGCACAGACCAAGAGGGTGACTGTATCCATCTAGTTCAAGAGACCTTTGGAGCTACTCACGGGATCATGGCTGAGAAAGCATGAATAGTCTAAAGGCAATTGCATCTGTGAGAAGTCTCATGAAGGCTACGTGCCTACAGGGCTCCTTGTCCAACTTGCAGGCAGCTCCAACAGACACTCTTCCTTAGTAATGTAATGCTTATATAACATCAGAGAGGGACTTTATCAGTCTTGTAACTTTCTGAACCTTGTGACTTTCTTATGCTTTCTGGACTGTCCTCCAGAAGAGAATGTTCCAATTTATATGAAGCAGCTACATAACTCACATCCTAGCCGTATTTGTGATCACATAATCTAATTAGCCATCCTGCTCAAATTTGACAACTGCCAGAGCAAAACCTCTAACCTTAGAGCGTCCCTGATAGTTTTCTTGTGTCACCGACATCATCCCTTTCCATCATCTTCATCACCCCATTGCTCAGCCATGGGACGCAGGCCTTCCCTTCCATTTCTACCAGTGATAATATGGGAACAAAACGTACGGGGTGTAACTGAGCACACATCCCAGTCTTATCACACAGCAGGACAGACCACTCAGTTTAAAAACACACACCTTAAGTTTCACATCTCTCAGCTACATCAACATAGAATGTCTTTAATTTTATAATAGGTAATTTGCCCAATAGATAATAAAAGCAATTAAACGCTATTATACATAAGGTTTTGAAACATGCAGTCATGTGGGAAGTGATGATAGCATGGAGAGGAAACCGTAGACTGTGAAACAGGCGTGCAATTCAAGGATTGTTTTCTCTTTACATTGAGTTACGCTAACAATTGTCTCAGATAAAAATGAATGGGTGGTGTGAGAGGAATCATCGGCACCTAAAAGAAACGAAGTGCCCGTCGTGAATTGGTAGCACTCATCTGATGGGAAGAGGTGACCGATGAAATACTTCAACCCAATTAAAACTTCCTGAGTTTATCTTCCCTCTACCTTCTCCAAACTAGCTCCATTTAAAAAAATATGATTTAATCTGAAGGATATGAAAATACAAAGGCAGAGTCTTGTCGTCCCCAAAGGCAGGTTAATAATGCATTCAGATTCCAATCATAATTCACATTGATAAAAAATGACCTACTTTCCATCTTTTGGGAGAAAACGTCCCATGAAATACTTTTTCATATAAAAATGTTGCTTTTGGGGGCCTTTCTTCTTTCATACTATAATTAAAGTTGACATATCACTTCAAAATGTTAAATGAAATTTGGTTCATTTTCAGGCCTGAGCTTTTTTTTTTTTAATGCGTTAGCATCTTTACTGACTGAGGCAAGCACGTCCCTCTGCTTTGCATGCCAGGGAATCTTCCTGACAGTTGTCATCATGATGCAGATGTTTTGCTTCCTGGGGATTTTCCAACAATGTCCTTAATGAAAATGCATGCCTACTTCCTGGCAAACAAAAGAGAATTTTTTTTCCAAACAAAAATTTCAAATGCCTTCACCCTATCATTGCAAATGTAAACAACCGTTGTTTCCTCCACATCATTTTTGCTGAGTTCTGTTGCACCAATAAAGTGGTTTACTTTTTGTCTTTTGCTCTTTTTTCCCTCTTTAGTTTTGGTATGGAAGCAACTTTAACAAAATATGATGCAGGTCCAGAATGGAGTGTGGGGTGGGTGGGTGGGGGTCATCATAGTTACAACCGTGTTCAAATCTTTCAAGTTGTCTCCTAAAAGGAATTTACCACATCATCTCGATCCTTATGTCTCAGTCAGTTTTCACCATTTTCACCACAGAAGTGAAAACAGGTGAGATGCTATGTATAGTGCTCTAGGAGTTATAGGTAGGAATTCTTTCTGACATTTAAATAAAGTAGACAATGAAAGGAGATCCGAGTTAATGATGCGGAAACAAGTATTTGTTTAAAAAAAAAAAAAAACTATAAAATTCAGCTGAAGCTTTGAAAACAAAAATTCCAGGTGCTCAGGCTCTTAAAGTCTTTCCACACACTTCTAAAATATACTTAAGCCTTAGGTACAGGAATTGCACTGTAGATGTAGCCATTGGATCTGACTCCATAACTGTGTATAACTCGGTAATTTCATCGGATCTGGTTTCAACTATAACAAGAGATGTTTCTCAGATGAGGCAGGAGGACTACAATTATTTAGAATGTAGTTAGGGATTATGCTGGTTTAGTCCCCTGTATCCCTGGATGACCCACCTACTTATCCTCTTCTGCCTAGCTACTGGCTGTCCTGCTCTTTATTAAACCAATACCAATCAGCAGGTGCCTAGGTAGGCAAGTCAAAAGAGCAACACGTTTTCACATCGTGTGATCAAACATCCTGCAACCATGTTGTGTTTCACCCACTGTAGTGTTCACAAAAGTTTACTGGAGACTAATGCCTTCTGCCCTACACACACACACACACACACACACACACAAACACACACACACTTTACCAAATATGAAAACATACAGAGAAGCATGTATCTATACACAAAGAAAAGAGAAAGGAAGAGAGAAGGAAGGAACAAAGGAAGGGATGGGAGGAGGGAGAAAGCGACAGAAGGAGGAGAGAGGAGGGGATGAAAGGAGGGGAAAAGAAAAAAGAACCAAGCCTTTCATTTATCAGTGCTGAGATCTATCTTAGAGGCTACTGTTATCATCTAGTAAGTCTCTAGTGAACTTAATATCATCAGTAATAAAGTTTCAACGTATGAATTTTAGAAGAGGGCACAAACTTTCAGGCCATAGCAGTCAGTAAATAAACAGTGGCCTTTCATCTTTCAATTATGTGTTCATAGACATGTTATGGTACATTAACAAATTAAATATGGTACCACTTTTAATGTGCAAACTATTAAATTCATGGTAAACCTTTTCTATATTTAAAGTAGAAGACTATACATATCATCTAGATAATTCTGAAGCAACACTTGCATCCATATCTTATAGACCTATCACATAAACCTCTGCTCGGGGCTCATTTGAATTGTATCTGCTTTCTGACTAAGGGATCTAAGGCTTGATATCCTGGTCTTTTGGAGATAACTGGTCACCTAACTAATGGACAAATCATGCCAGGTTGTAAGTGGAGCTCCTCTGCATTCCATCCTCTGTAACTGAGGACCACAGGTCCCACAAAACATTAAGCTGTCCAATTGAAGCAAAAAAATAGCACAGCAGGACAGTGAGATCCAAGGATGTATCTATTTCTCAATGCAGATCAACCAGAGATAAACCTCCCAGAAGGAAACTTACCCTCGACCTGACCTTCACTTACAGCCCTATGGCCCAGTTGGCAGTTCTGATAGGAGTCCAGGCAAAAGCCATCTATCCCATCTGTCTAGAAACCTCATCATCATCATTAAGTGTGGGCACGAGCTCTGTCACTCCTTTGATAGACATTTTAGATGTATAGTACAGTTAATCTCGCTTGTTTGCCATCATGGGTGCTAGGAAAGACACTTCAAGAACATCAGCTGGACAGGAGGACAGAAATAGCCAAAGTTCCTCCACTTTATCCACCAACGTGATTATACGAAGTGGACCACAGCCATTCCAAACCATTCTCAAGACCACACAAAACCAAGTACAAGGAGCACAGACCTTAGAAGCCAGAAATAGTGTGAAAAACCAGACACAGAGATTATTCTTAGATTTTGAGTTCTGGAACTTGTCTTTAGATGCAGGGAGTTCTTTCAAGTTCGGTTCTTTCAAGGTTGGCTGAGGAAGAGTAGGAAATCCCACAGCAACTCAGTACAGACTGAACATCTTTTTCTAGCCAAATTGCCATACTCAGAGTTCTGTTGGAGAAAGTGGCAGGGGAGAGTTTACACTCTTCTGTTGGGGTTGCAATCTCTGAGGGATGTCAAGAAGACTCAGGAGCAAGTGAATCCTGGCCATATCAGCTCTTTAGTCACCCCAGTTAAATAAGAAAGAGTGTTGCCTTCCCCCACAACAACCACACGGCAGGAAATTGTTCCCCAATTTAGTGATGTGGCTGTGGACCTCTGAACAAGTACATCCCAACCTACCTCCTTCAAAGGATAAAATCTGCATGCCATTTGTGAAGAATAAGCCCATTAGTTCATCCAGATTCAAAGATATTTATAGCTTGTTCAGCTGCTCTGGTTTCTGAAGGAATCAGTCCCTGCCAACATTGCTGGGAACGGACCATTCACAAACCCAAATGTACCCTAAGGATTTGCAAAAATTCTTTTTCAGGACTGGAAAGCAAATCCCATCAGGACAAAGCAGCCACCAGACAATCAGCTGCAGGGTGGTCATTGTGTAGTTTAAGATGCTGTCCCAGCAATTATTTCACTAAAGAAAAAGCCCAGAGATTAGTATGAAGCCTGGACTATGAGTTGGAGAGATTTTGTTTTACAATTTGAATAACATTATTTGTATTCCTCCTGTCAATGATGAACTTTCTGAAATAGCTTCATTCCTAATATTGGATAATGTTCTAAACTTCTGACAATCTGAAAATTAATAAATTATTAATGGTGAGCAGTGATATTGCTTAATTTAACTCTTACAATTTAAGGACAGTCGGTGATTATGGAACTAAATTCTGATAACTGATTTCTTACAAATTTGCCTTAAATAAATTGTAAAGAGTTTGTTCTTTCTCTACCCAAGTTCTTTCCCTGAGAATAAAGACCATCCATACTGTCATATGAATCAATGATTTGCCCTTTTATGCTGTTGAGTAGTAATTCATTCTAGAGTTATACTCCTCTTTGTTGATTCAGCCATTGACTGACATCTGGATCACCCCATTAGGAGTGGAGCTGCTTTGAGGGTCATCTGTAAAAGGACTAGACAAGATTTTTTTATGTTGTTGCAGTTTGTAAAGCTTTATAGAATGGGCAATCTGTCACTATCCATCAACGTTGGGAATGCACATATTTTTGACTCATAAATACATCCAAAGAACTTTCCGTAAAAGAGTAGTTTGACATTTGTAAGATCCAAGCTTATTTGTGTTGTGGTAAGATGGGAACACAAAATCTTCTCCACTAAAGTATTGATCCAATGGATCATGGTGTGTCTGTGTTAGAGTGATATGAAGACTTAAGATGAATGAACAATAACACCTACCACTATGTCATAATTTCTAAGATCATTAAAAAAAAAATAAAAACAGGTCATGGAACCTGCACAGGACCAAACCGGGGCCCTCTGAACGTGGGTGACACTTGTGTGCAGTCTTTGAAGCCACTGGCAGTGAGACCAGGATTTATCCCCAGTGTTTAAATTGGCTTTTTAGAGTCCATTGTCTTTGGAGAGATACCTTGCTCAGCCCAGATACAGGGAAATGGCCTATGTCCTCCCTCAAAGAGATGTGCCAGGCTTCCTTGACTCCCCATGGGAAGCCTTACCTTCCCCGAGGAGTGGATGGGGTGGGGTGGGAGGAAGGTAGAGAGAACGGGAAGGGGGGGTGGGAATGGGAACTGGGATTGGTATGTAAAAGGAGAAAAAGATTGTCTCAAATTTTTTTAAAACTCGTGTAAATACCAAAAACTATTGCCAGTTGTTCTTTCAGAGGGGAGTTATGGATTATTTCAATTCCTTATTTGTATAGTTCTACATTTTTGCAGTTTCTGTAGTGTGGGTAAACTGCTTTTACTTTTAAAATCACTTCTCTTAAAAGTCTGTTTCTATGTATTTTCTTCTTCTGGGATATAACAGAGCTGAAAACGAGCCTGTGTAAGTTATCCCAATTTAAAAATAATTTTCCTGTTCTGATAGTTTCAATATAGGATGAAGGCTGGGCTTATTTAAAAGACAGTAGGTGTTGAATTTGACTCAGTTTCTTGCTGTATGTTTCTCTGAGAGGATCAAGTAGACACAGAGGTTTGCTAGACAATTAAATAGAAGACTCGCAAATTAAATTTTATAACCCAGTTTTCCTCCCAGTACCACACCTATGTATTTAGCTGTCTGCTAAAACAACATCTCTTAAGATCGGAAATCAGATGGAATTGTCTGAGTTAACCCCATCATCCTACACCCTTCACCATGATCCCCTAGTCCTCTCTTCACTTCTCCTGCTCTAGGGCCAAACATAACCAAATTCTGTTTCCTCCTTAACTGCATGACTAACACAACCCATAGAGTATAATCTCCTTTTCAACTTTAATGCGTTTTCCATGGAGGATTAGCGTGTGTATGTGTATATATATATATATATATATATATATATATATATATATATGTATGTGTGTATGTATGTATGTATGTATTGTGTGTATGTATATATACATATATATATCAAATACTATATATGGCATAACATGAACTAGCAGTTTATTTATTGCTTATCTAACATTCCAATTTAGTTGGGTATCCAAAATTTTTATTCCCACATCCAATGGCCCTACTGACTGTGGTTTTAATTCCAATAAACTGAATCATCAGGCTAGTTCCAAGTAACTGAGCTGTTTTCCTTGGTCTTCATTCGAAGAGCTGATATAGCCCCTGTAGCAGCAACATTAGATGCCTAATGTTTTAAATGGAACAGAGTCTACAAATCTTACAAACTCTTTCTGGTGAATTTCAAAAGTGCTGAGCGAACGTCTTAATGCCTTTGGTCTTGGTGAGATTTCTACTCATCTAATTCTACTGAGTTTTTAAATGAAAACCAAGCAAGCAACCAACAACATTAAGCTAAAGGATTTTTTTTAATCTCACTCAAAATAAGCAAGTAGAGATGATCCACTGCCTTTGAATCCTGCAGCACTAATTGGAAATGACATGTTCCCAAAACTGTGCTCAGGCATTTCCTGTCACAGGAGAGGCTGGCTGTGTGACAAGGACAGGACAGGAAGATCTGCCTCCAGGGAATATTCAGTTTGAACTACAAGAAAAGATATTTCTCCCTGGTGGCTTGGCCACCTGCCATATGGACCCTGTAGAAACTGACTGTTATTTGTACTCTATTTCTCCCTTGAAGTTATTAACTTATTCATATGAATTAATGTGTGCTACCTTATGAAAGTGTTATATTTTAACTACCCACTGGAATTATAAACCAATTATAAAAATAAGCAGTGAAATAAAGGTTAATGGCACAGTTTCTTAAAATTAGAATCATTCCTCAGTTTTATAGTTCCACAACTAATTATTTTGCTTTTATATAACAGAATAATTAGTTGTGAAGCCATAAAACTGAACAAAGTCTTTTCTGTTCCTTTTGGAAAATTAAGTGTATTGCCTAGTCATTTTAACTCACTTAAAACAAGTGTTATAAATAGCTTCCAGAAATTTCCAAACTAGAGGAGATCTTAAGGAACAGGTTACATAACATACCTGTAGTTCTCATCAATCCTTCTAAATGTTCATACTAACAGCAATGGGAAAGCCATTTACTGTCAGGCTAGATGGAATATTTAATCTTCTTTTTTTTCCAATGCCATCCCAAAGAAGCCTTGTATCTCTTCCATATCATTTAGGTGGTAGAACACCACAGAAGTTTCTTAATGTGTTTTTCTCAGTAACCTTCATCTGCATATAGTAATTCAGAAAAGAGCCTTCATTTCTTTGTAAACGGAGTAGGTAAATGATCATATATTTAAGGGAATCATTTTGCCCCAAATTTTCCTAATCTATATCCATATCTCAGCATTGGCGATCACTCACAATTTAAGACTGCCTTTTCCTTCAATCTAGTATCACAGTTTTCATCTCAATTCACTCTAAAACATAAGATTGGTGACAAATTATGGATAATTTCCATTCAGCTTTTCTACAGCTGTAGTCCAGTTACCGTCCTTGAAAGGAAATTCTAAGTGGCATGACTCTTTGCAGTTGAGTGCCCGAATCAAGGAGTTGAGCTCAGAAGTAGACGTGTGAGAGAGAGAGAGAGTGTGTGTGTGTGTGTGTGTGTAAGTGTTGTTGAATCCATAGTGTAGCCAGAAGTATAGGTGATTTTGCATCGTCCTCTGCAGTCTATCTTTCTACGTGGACACCACCAGCCGAGAACACGAAAAGAAGTAACAGAAACCACTTTGCCAGACCTTCTCTAATGCACCTGTTCCTGCAAAGACACAGGCTAGAGAGTGCCACTTGGGCCCAGACACCTGACCAAGTCAAGCCTCTCTTGTCCTCTATCTGAAGCAAACCTGACTTGCTTGACCAGACAGTAAAATGCAAACAGAGAGGACTGTGAACACGAAGCTGTCTCTGAGCCTGCCTCATGGCCGTACACCTTTAGGACATTATCACCACTCGTCAGACCATTGACTAATACGGCTGCCGGTGCTAAACAGTCACATGACTGAGGAGGCCTTCCTTCATAGCAGGTGGGATGACAGAAAACAGGGAGCTAAAGCGAAAATGTGTAAGGAAAATCATCTTGCTTTTTTTTGGTTTTCAAATTCAGCATATTTTATTTTGTCTTTAATTGTAAGTGATGCCATGATATTGTTGCTTTGTCTGTCTCAACAAGTGATATGCTTCTAACAATATTCATGAGTCAATAGAAATAATAAAAAGTATACTTTGGAACTTTGTTGCCTTGGACCTTTGATTGATTTGAATCTTGATGTCTGACTTGAATAGTCATGATTTGTAAACAGTGTGTGCCACTTAAAAATAACTGGCTCCAGATATCAAGTTTGATGACCTATATTCTTTAGTTTATAAGATTTCTAAAAGTGTAATTTAAAATATTGATTTCCACAACTATAAAACAAGTTATGAAAATAAATAGAAAAGATAAACTGACAGTCACAGCTTTGTGTCAAAGTTAAAGCTATGCCCTTGTTTCAAACTGGGAGAAAGATAAAATCTCTCTCTCACTCTTTCTTTCTCTGTCTCTCTCTCTGTCTCTCTGTCTCTGTCTCTCTGTCTCTCTGTCTCTATGTCTCTCTCTCACTCTCTCTGTCTCTGTGTGTCTCTCTCTGTCTCTGTATCTCTCTCTGTGTCTCTCTCTCTGTCTCTCTCTCTTTCTCTGTCTCTCTGTGTCTCTCTGTCTCTCTGTGTGTCTCTGTCTCTTTCTCTCTGTCTCTGTCTCTGTCTCTCTCTGCTTTTGGGATAGCTCCTCCTTCCTAAAGGAATCCATTTTCAATTCATCTTTAATTGTTTCTACAACATACTATAAATGTGCCAGGGGAAGCTGCTCAGTGGTCAGAGTGCTTGCTTATTATGTACAGAGCTCTGAGTGTGGTAGACCATATCTGTAATCCTAGCTAGTGCTTACAGGCAAAAGCAAGATAAGCAGAAATTCAAAGTCATGCTTAGCTATATAGAGGATTTGAGGCCAAATGAGACTCTCTTAATGTATATACATGTACTTCTATGTGTGTGTGTGTGTGTGTGTGTGTGTGTGTGTATGTGTGTGTGTGTGTGAATATATATGTATACCCTAAATTGGGTTTTTTGTGTGTTTAAGTTGCCATTATATACCCCATAATAGTGTTGTCATGTCAAAGTAGCATGCACACTCATATCAAGGCCTTAATTTTATAGACACTGACTCTACCCTCCTGAATGGTATTAAATTTAAAGGCATAAATAATGTTTCTTACATATCCATGCTAAAATATATTCTCAGAAAACGTATAGTGTTTATACATATTGTGATTAATACCCCTACCCCGGGGCTCAGTTTTGTGAATGTTGCTTGAGTTTTCAGTTGGCCTATAGCTTTAAAAGAGTTGGTGGTGCACACCTTTAATCCCTCGGGAGACAGAGGTAGGCAGATCTCTGTGAGTTCAAGACCAGCCTGGTCTACAGAGTGAGTTCCAGGACAAGCTCCAAAGCTACACAGAGAAACCCTGTCTTAAAAAACCAATCAACAAAAAAAATTTAAAAAAGAAAAATCTTAAAGTCAGGTGCCATATTAAATGCCTTCTATTAACTTAGTAATTTAATAATGAGTTTTCAAAGCTGAAGAATCAAGAACTGCATTCAGAACGCCTGGCACTCCTAATTAAAAGCCGCACATCCACCAAGAGTTAGTGCGCGCTCCCCTGTAATGAGCTTTGGGCCACATCACCGTTCACTTGTCCTTTTCTTCTCCTCCATTTTTCTTCTCCTCCATTTGTCCCCATATTGCTTTCCATCCCCACTCATGAGATAACTAAGGCTAATGTCATTTTCATTTCTCATAAAGTTGCGGAAAGCTTTTCTGGTGGTTGCTAGTTTAAGCCGAGGGCAAACAAAGAAGCTGTTTGGCACTCACATCTCATTTTTATGTGAACACAACCTTTATTTGTCTTGAACAAATAGGTGGGAGTGGATGAATGGATTTCTAGAGTACATGTGGGTTTAGCTTTATAGAAAAGCATTATCTTGTTTCCTCAAGTGGTTGTACCATTTTATATTTCCATTGGCAATGCTTTAAAGTTTCCATTAACCAAAGTTTTCTTGCCCACATTTTATATTGTTCGCATTAAGTATGCATTCTATTAAGTATGTAGACTGATCTAATTATTATTATGATTTTAATTTCCCTTATGACTATCTTTTTACATTTTCCACACATGCATGTGTATTTTCCTCAATGACATGCCTACTCAAATGTTTTAGTGATTTTTTAATACCATTTTTCTTATTAACCTCCCCAAGAGATTTTTACGCACTTTAGACAGGAAGGCTTTGCCTGATAAACTAGTTTCTTACAAGCATTTTTGTCCCAGTCAATTTGTGTCTTCACTTCCCTAGCAGTGTCTTCAAAGAGTTCATTTTGGCTTCGTTAAAACTGTGTCTTAGAATGTCCTCCATATCTTGTCCTTTATATTAGAAAATTCTAATTTCCAATGAACAAAATCATAACTTCCAACATTAGAAGAAATATAAGGAAAGCAACTAAAGATAGGATGGTTCTTTATAAAATTTACTTGGAAAATATAGCAAGTGGGAAGTATTTGGCCAAGAGTAGCAGAAAAATCTAACTTTGCTGGGTTGACTTTAAAGCACTAACTTTAAAATTTTTTATTTATTTTAATTTTTATTTGGTGTTTGTGGTGTATGAATGTTTTACCTACATGTATATCTATGTCTTGTGTGTTCCTGGTCCCAGTGGAGGTCAGGAGAGGACATCAGATCCCCTTGAACTTGAGTCACAGGCCATTGTGAGCTGATATGTGGGTGCTGATTAGCAGATCTGGGTCCTCTGGAAGAGCCCATGATCTCAGTCACTACGTTATTTCTTTGCCCTTCAAAAAGTACCATTTTTTATTATTGCAACAAGAAAAGAAATTAGCAGCTAAACACGCCATAGACTCTGGACCCTCATCTCATATGATGACTATACATTTCCATGTTCCTTCTCTGGAAGTCGATGTCTGCAACTACAGCAGGATATATGCACACTGGTGAAGAAAATGGAGAAAGATCAGAGCTTTCTAGAGGCATCTCACTCAATTCTAATTCTCTCCAAACACAACTGAGTCCTGACGAAATGACTATCTTTCCCTGACAACTTTCTTCAAAATATACAAATGTATTTACAGTTGTCTTTGACATGAAAGATATACAAGGACATATCTTTCTCCCATAGGAAATGAGTGGCCTGGACGTTCCTTAGGTGATATGGCTAATGGAAACAGAATATCTCAAATCTTTGGTCCCACTGAATCACTAGACCATATGTCCCTTATCTCCCTTTTGAAGACCAAGCATTCAGAATCAATCATGCTTTATAGAAACAAAAGGATAGATAATAATACTGATTGGTTTCATTTAACATGCTAGCATCGTATATATAAAGATCAAAAGTCTATCTCGGTCACTTTTGTTTGGAGTGCTGAATTTTTTTGGACACAGAATTGTAGCCATGTTATTCACAGCTACCACTTGGTTAATGGCAGCAGACATGTCCCCGTTTGAGAGCTACACCTGTTCATAGACCGATTATCCTGGGAGATTTTACCCTAAAGTTCCCTGGGTCAAATAAGATGAGCAACACCAAAACAAACAAACAAACAAACAAACAAACAAACAAACCAGCAACAATGACAGCAGTGATATTAGCAAACTCTTAGTTATCTAACTACATGTGGCATACTGTTTTGCTCTTATCCAGTCCTCATAAAAGATTTGGAAGTTGCCATTTTAAGACACATTTATTTTTTTTCAGTTGAAAATATTGAGCCCCAGGGAAATCAAGCCCTTAACTGACCACCATCATACAACTGGAAAGCTACACAGCCAGGGTATGTTTCCAAGCCATCTCCAGAGCCTATGCAACTATCTAGACAGTTCAATCCCTTTGGAATCCCAGTGTTTAATTTAAAAGTCTTAGTTTGCCATACTTACTAAGTATTTACATTTCTCTCTAACCAAAAATTATGACCTCTTGTTTTAATCAGTTGCTGATAATCTTTTAATTATTTGATGTTCCTTATAAGCATCTGCAGAAGCAAGCAAAGAGGTTGCTTTCCCTAGGAAAGCTAAGCAACATGAGGCTCAGGAAATTCAGAAGTCCCAGAAGTGAAATGGGAACACTGTAACTCTGCATGCAGGAGGGGATTTAACAAAGGAGATAAACCTTGAACAAGGCCTTTAAACATCCTGTTAAAGGGGGGCAAATAAATGCCTGCCTGGTGGAGAGGTATTTTAATCAGAGTTACAAGGATGTTCAAAGATCTTGACGAAGGGTTTGCTATGCTTGGAGAATCACAGGAGCCAAGGACACCAGAGATGCTAAAAATGCAGAAGAATAAAAGTCTATCTCGGGTTCTGCACAATGACCCCTGGCCTGGCCTGTCTTTGTCACTGGCGGGCAGTAGACCAGCCAGAATGACACTAGATACATGGTCAGGTGGGGACTTGACTTGACTATTGATGGTGGTGAGACTACGCACATGAGCAAGGCGCATTTGACAAGAGTCCAGGTGGACCGAAGGGTCAGGTGGGAGACTTTATTAGCAGGAGAAGAAAGGCAGGCAGTGTGGAGGGAGACCCCCCTCTTAACGAACTATGAGAACAAGTAGACAGGACATGTTTGTGGAAAAAGTATCGAGGAAGCAAAATAATGCCCTGTCAGTGGTAATATGGAAACAATGTTTGGCAGCCATTTGCACTGTCAGTGCATTATGGAAATAGCGTTTGGCAGCCATTGCAGTGACCTGTAGAACATGAAGTTAACGCTTCTGGGTCTTCCTACTCCTTCCAGATCTCCAGCAGAAGAAGCTGAACACTCGAATTAGTTAGGCAAGGTTGAGAGCTACAAGGGGTCCACATTTGCATTTCTACCTCTCCAAGCTACACCTTTGCAATGGTTTTACCTCTGATCTGAGAACACCAGCTGCTTAATCTGAGTCAGCACTGATAGAGACCCAACCAAAAGTGATTAAGAAATGAGGAGCCAGCTGCATGTGTTGAGAAACTAGTCTCAAATCTTAGTACATAGTTGGGTCCTTTTCAATAGTCTTTGACTCATGTATTTAACATAAGAATCATTAAAAGGAAGAAATGCTCTTTTAGACCTTTAGAGGCAGGGTTCCCCCCCCCACTCCATTCTTTCAGAAAATAGTTAATGGTTCATTCTTCTCTCCAAAATAAAATTCTGCAGTACAATGCCAAATGAATTTGTGTGTGTGTGTGTGTGTGTGTGTGTGTGTGTGTGTATGTGTGTGTGTATACATGTATATATTTGTGTGTGTATATATATATATATATATATATATGTGTGTGGTTATATATATGTATAGTGATAGATTTCATAAGTTCATTATTTAAATTCAAAATAAGCATGCAGCATATAGTCCAACATTTTTAACCTTTTTCCTCTTTGGCCAAGTATCTTTTTGAAACTATACTGTTAAGCGTCATTTACCATTCTTTAGTGTCTGTAGTAACATGAAGCAGGTTGATTTTTTCTTAGTCACTATTATAAAGATTTTATGGTCTCCTCACTAGACTTGTAAAAGGAATAGCATTTTTATTTACTGCATTCCAACAATTTTTTCTACTGTTGTGTCTAAATAGTCGTGTTAGCTACTGTTTATGGAGTGCCATTAGGAGCCAGATCTCTTGAAACCTAGTTTGTAAACATTCCATATCTGCTTTCCAGATTCACGGAAAGACGGAAAATATTGTGAAACACAGTCTCATGGTTCCTCAATCGTATTATGAGGTGCAAACTTAAATCTATCTCCTGCCTGTTTCCAACAGCCTCCTGACTCCAGGACCATTCTGTATTTGGATCAAATACATTTGGAGGTGTATTTGATCCAAATTATCAAGATAATTAATTCAGCCTGCTGTGATAGAGAACATCCATCATCCTAGGGTGAAAATTTGTTGTCCTCCCCAATTTTATCGTGGATCGAGTACCTGTGCATCATGAAAGCATAATCATTAAGTCTACATATCTCTTATCTTATACTTTCTCTAGAATACCATTATCTCTGTTCTAATTTGGTATCCTGTCTTCCTGCTACAACGTTTAGCTCTGAACATTTAAAATTATAAATGTGTGTCATTAATAACATTACACCCCCTCTCGTGTTGGAATTCAAGCAAAAGCACCATGATCTTTGCTTGGTGGAGTATTAATTTAGAAAGTTATTTATAAAATGTTGCCAAGAAGTAACTATTTATGTAACTTAATAACTTATTTTTATAGCTAGAGATGCATGCATACATCCAAAAATATTAAAAATATTGATAGAGTTTTATAAAACCAGAAGTAAAGGGGCTGTTGTTGTTCATAAATGTGGACAGACAGATTAAAAACTTCTGAATAAATGCAATTACTTTCCCTGGTCCAACACCCACTCACCACCACTCCACCCCCCCCACACACACACACAGAAAGTAGGAGGTGTATTTGATCCAAATTATCAAGATAATTAATTCAGCCTGCTGTAATAGAGAGCATCCATCATCCTAGGGTGAAAATTTGTTGTCCTGTCTGTAATGAAAGAATTGATGTTCTTCACATATCTTTACACGTTCTTTTCTCACGTGACTATTTTAGGTGTATCAATACATGCATGAAACGATCACTGTTAATGGCTGCCCCGAATTCCGAGCGAGGGCCACGGCAAAGGTAAGACTTGAGCAGCTTTGAACGTGTCCTTGACCCCAGTGATGCAGTAATTGACTGTGCGCGTGTGTGTTTCAGGTGTTCACTGTAAGAGAATTTAGACCTCAGTGGCAGCCCAGAGTCTAGAACCAGTACTACTTACCAGGTAAAAAATTCCTAATGGAAAAATTGACCTTTTCTGCTGCTTCTGTAGCTTAAGGAAGGAGAATGATCTCATTGAACTCACTAAATGTCCATTTGGCACAAGCAAATCTGCTGCTTTACTGTATCAAGTTCTACATGGGTTTCTGGTCCATCCCGCGGATGCAAAAGAACCTGTATCCTACGTAGAGCATGAAACCCCATCCGCACAGACTGAAAGCCCCCAATGTTAAGTCAGAGCTAAAGGTTTCACCTGACACCACTGATCCCGGGCTCTTTGTATTCAGCTGGGCAAGGGGTAATTTGCTGCAAGTGACGTTGACTTAAAGGAAGGCTCGGCACCTTGTTCTTTGAAGGATCGAACCCAGAGATTACAGAGGTCCCACTGAAAAGCGCACAGAAAAGATCATGACGTTTTCTGGAAGATGGATCACTAGGAAACAATAAGAGGCGATCTGAAGTAGCTCCTGCAGTCCTGCAGCTCCCGTTTTGGGAACACAGTGTTTAAAGAGGACACAACTTCCTTGGTAAAGGGCTTGTAACTTACTAATAATACCAAGAAGTGAGAACCACTGACAATATTCAGAATCTCTCACTCAGCTCCTTTGCGGGACATCTCCCTGTTCTTTGATTTCTCCCTCGATACGTTCAGGTCTCACCCTGTAACTAAATACTGTGGATCTTTAACTTTATTTTTTTTTTCCTCCCTAACCCCGACAAACAGAGGGCTACAATTACCATTACACCAAGCTTTGCTTGTTCCGAAGTGGAACATACACAGAAAAAATGATCCCTACATGGCTTAATTAAGGGGAAAGTGAATTATGTAGCGTGTTACCATTCTCATTTCTTATTCATGTAGGACAGCAGGATAGCAGCATAATGTTGCAATAGCACAGTATCTTCTGGTTGTTTCTGGGCTGTCTGCATTGCATCCATGTCAGCCATTAAAACCTCTGCATGACAACAGGGTTTGCATGAGCAAATAAATGCATGTAGCTAAAACCAGGCCATTACTCCCATGCCAGTCACTACCTTTCATTAAAATGCAGGCAGTAGCATAATGCTAAACTGACGTGATAATGTGGCGTGTGGCAAGGAGAATGTACAGTAGTTGGGAATCAATATTTTCACAGTGTTGAGAGTAAATCACTTTATGCTGGGCATCTAATCAACTGTGGTTAAGGAAAGCTAATGGACAATGGAATACAAGAACAGGCAGAGAATGTTTCCTTGATTGAAACTTCTGTCTTATTCCTATTGGGTGGGGCTCTGACGGTAAGTTGATTTCCTGAATTTAAAGAAACCAATAATGTTAATTTATAATAGGACTGGACTATGGCCATATATATTAATGACATTTTGTGTACGTAGGTAAAAAGCCCCAAGCTTTTCAGTTTGCCTGTGTCATTATACTAGCTGAAATGTTGGTGTAGAATTAGAAATAATGGATGACCTATTAAGACACTTTGCAATAATATGGAATATTGGTAGAACAATAGTAACATTTGATCTAGTACTTCATTTACATTTCTATTTTCTCTTAAACATCTGAATTTTAAAATAAAAACCTTTAATGTACTAAACCGGTGGTTCAGCAATAGCGAGATTTACATGTGGCCTCCTGAACGCGTACACACAGAAGTGCTCACCAGTTGGTTGAATGAGTATCCATGCACATGTATGTGCAGGTAACAGCAAAAGCATGGTATAGTGCGTCCACGGATGCCTGAGGTCAACATGCCTTCAGCAGTTACACCGGACCCACTTGGCGTCCTCGGTCAGGATTTGCATGAAGCTGACAAACTCTGAAAGGTTTTACGGTGTCTTGTTTTCAGTTTTGCTTTCTATAGTAGGCAAGCCAGAGAAAGGAGTCACACAGAGCATCTAAAAGAGGACCGTCTGTGCTCTCCCTTCTCCAGGAGGACGCTGAGAGACGTCTAAGACATATCACACGCGTAGCCTTATTTCCCGCGTCCCGGTACCAAGCGACTGTCTTTTTTTCCAGGCAACGGTCGCAGCCTTTGCGGCGAGCGAAGGCCACTCTCACCCTCGGGTGGTGGAACTGCCGAAGAGTGACGAAGGCCTGGGTTTTAACGTGATGGGGGGAAAGGAACAAAATTCCCCAATTTATATCTCCCGCATCATCCCCGGAGGGGTGGCTGAAAGACACGGAGGCCTCAAAAGAGGAGATCAGCTGCTGTCGGTGAACGGAGTGGTATGTTGGTAAAATACAGAGTATTTTTTTTTTCTCCTCAAGTACATTCCACCCCCTCACCCCCATTAATGAAGCCAGTTTTGAAATTCTCGTACAGACAGTAATTTTATGTCCATATCCAGCTAGCTTCCTGGGATCAGGTGTGTAAAAATCTATAAGGCAGCAATTTTACATTTTTATGCCTCATTTCATCTCACAACACATATGATAAATATCAACAGTTAGCAGAAAATCGTGCCAAGAAATTACCACATAGAACTGCCCCCACCCCCCAGAACACAGCTACTAAGTTAGTCTTCAGAAGAATATATTTCCAACGCGGTTTTCATCCTACATGCCTATGCGTGATTGGGTTTGAGGTTCAGTTTTGCTTTAGTTAGTTTGTTCATTTGTTTCAATGCTAGGTGTCCTATCCACAGCCATGTGCGTACCAGGCAAGTATTGCACCACCAAGCCACAACCCCACCCCCAAGAAAGAGCTTCCTGCGAAACAGATAAGAATTTCTCCTTACCTTCCATTTGAATCAAACATAACCAAGCCAAGGTCACAAATTCCAGAAATATAAACAGGAGTTTGTCAAAACAGACTCATCCCCTGACCTACAAACATTGACTATAAGAACTTAAGATTTAATATATAAGCTATATTTCAGTTCTTTGTAGCTACATTGATTTATGCTTGCTCAAAACACAGTATCTCATATACCATATTTGAAATGAGATATTCTATTAGTAAGGATGACATAATTTTTTCTTTATATCTTTAGTCCTGTTTGCTTTTGTTTACATTTAAAAAATAAAAACGTATTCCACGTTACAAAAACAATTGTTTTGTATTAACAAAAGCTATTCACTGAATTCTGCTGTTCTCCGATGAACATCAAAACTAGCAGACAATGAATATTTTATATCATCATTCCAATCCCAAATTATCATTCCCTCTACTTTCTCTAGGAAACAGTGCTTTGAGATAAGTGTCTTATTGACCTTTCAATAGCTATCAATTTTCAAAGCTTGTATCAAATCATAATTGTAGAGCCCAGCTTTCTGACAGAGAATTCCAAGCAGAGTCAAACATTGTGATGCACAGTAAGCTATGCCTTGGGTTATTAATTTATCATTTCTCTGAGTGTACTTTGTAGATCTAAAGAATGTATAGGTTTAAAAGTAGGAATAAGGGTAGCAAAAAAAAAAAATCACTCGAATGTGTGCATAGTCATTGTAGCTGTACAAAGCAACCATAACCTCCTATAACATCAAGCATCAGTCTAATGGGTAAATTGACTTTGAACTGTCTATCAAGGGAGCAAACAGCCTGTGCATAACCCACATGTTTGCAAGGAGCACAGCTCCCAGCATTTCACAATCAGGCATCTACTCCTGCTGTGACCTTGTGATGAACTTGGGAGGCAGCAGGGACCATCAGGACAATAAAATCAAACAGACCTAGTTTCACCACACTGTCACGGACTAATTGTGCCTAATCCCTAGCTTTGCTATCTAAAAGTCAAGCAGGCAGAGTGGTTACTAATCCTAAGAGCATTGGTGAAAATTAGTGAGGCCACATGTCTACCAAACACCATCCCCTCTGATCCTTTGCTCATGGGCACCTTTGATAAGTAATTGTGACCATCAAAGAAGGCTGAATGGAGCGAGTGAGGTTTTTTTTTAAAGGGCCAGGAATATTGCTTTCTTTAATGTGGTGAAAATCCAACCTTAAAGAAAATTCTCCTGTACATAACGCTATATGCAAATTAACACACATTTATTAATAAAGAGCTTGCCATCCCCTCTCTCAGTGAAGCTGGTGAGGTTCCCACTTCCTTGTCCGTTCAGGTATCCCAGCCATAGACTTGGAAGAAAGATCCACTTGAGTCAGGTAAGAATATCCCACGGTCATTTGTTTTAGCCCTCCATTCAGTGACAGAGGATCATAAACACACAGGTTAACTTTTATCCTGTGTTCACATTCTTACCAGCCCCATGTACTGGGTTCTTACACATCGTTTATGTTTCCAACAACTCTAGAGTTTATATTTATTTAAAAATTGCAATGTACTAATAGTTTCCACTTATTGGCCATATTATGTTAGTGAACAAGGCACTAGTTTCCACAAAGACAGTTAATTTTTGACATAGCTTGTTAAAGAGAAAAGTGAATTATTTGTTCACTGCACCCAGTGTAACAAATGCTCACGCTTGTCTTGGCTAGAGCATTGTTTCAGACATAGTACTAGATTATTTCCCTCAGTGTAGCAGCCTGGTTTATCAACCTCCAAGAGTTACATCTTAAAATATTGCACCTGCGCACAACTCATGGTAACAGTTACCTATTTTAGCGTGTTTAAGAGTAAATCACACACACATATCTATGGAACAACAATTAGTGGAAACAAAAAGGGCTGTGAATTTGAAAGAGAGCAGGGGGAGAGAGGAAACAGAAGGGGAAATGATCCATCTCAGAAAAGAAAAGAAACATTTCTTTTTAAGTACACCAGAAAGAAAGCTATGTCCATTTTATCGGGCACTCATCTCAAGGTATTTTTCTACAATGAGAAACTCTGCCTCACTGCCGTGTTCCTACTCACAGGAATGGTTAACGCAACCCCAGGACCCTGGGCCTTTAGCTCTGGTCCAGAAGTCTTTTCAGTAGAAATAATTTCATGCAGATTCTGGTTGTTACTGAAAATAAAATATTTTACAGTAAAATGAGTTTGAAGGCACTGTATTTGAAAGACCAGAAACAAACCAAAGACAAGGTTAGCAAATGATCAAATGGTTGCTGTGTCTGCTGAAAGACAGCACCATTAGGGAAGCCATATGTGCAAGAATTTCAGAACACAGGCTGCTAAGGTGTGAGTTGTAGAGAGAAGGGATCTGTGAGGCCGAGGCAAACCTTACCTTAGTAAGTAAGCATTCTGTGAACAAGTCCCTGGCGGCCTAATTTAATGTTAAATTATCCCATGGACTCAAGAATCCTAAATGATGTTTCTAATGGCACCATTTTTTGTTTGTTATTTTTATATCTCGGTTACATTTAGGAAGGGTATGCCATGATATCTACCAAAATTTATCATGTATTAACATAGAGATGATAACAAAAAATGCCAGATAATAAAGGGAGAGCAGAGAGAGATCAATGAATAAGAAAAATACAGCAATTGAACAATTGATTTTTTTTTCCGTCTTATAAGTCAGAACAGAAGGAAACTCATAACAGCTCAATGCTCACTGAAGGATTTTTTTTTCTGGTCATTTCTGGCTAGAAAAGAAATTTCCCATGGGGTTCTTATAAATATCGAATCGCCTAATATAGCTTCATTGAAAATACAAAATCCTTTTGCGTGCGGCTACTTCTTGTGTCAAGCCTTAGCAAAAACTCATAGCTGAATTGAAATTTAACATTAATAGCAGGTCAAAAAGTTACAGTTAGAATCTATAGCTCTCTAATGGCCTCCTTTTCACCCTTTTATGTGCAAGTGTTTTCTCGAGGACTATTTCTAAAGGCCGCAGCCAGTGAGCACCCAACAGGGACAGCAAATATATTTAGTGGTAGAGCCAAGATGTAAGAATATCTCAATACATGGTGCAACGGGCTTCACTTAAGCAGCCTCTTCATGAAGTCCTGCTCTGATGCCAGAGACTGTGTATATATGGAATCAGGGTGACATGGTTAAACAGCAAATCTTGGAAAGGATACTCGGGGGACAGTAACTGAATTTAAAAACAATATCAAGCAAATTGATGTTAATGTGTTTATGGGATCATTGATTCAAATATCGCTGACAAAGACAAAGGTCTCGCCGCAGCCCTTGAGTGTCAGTCCGTAAAGTAGCGGAGTCAACCATAGCTTGGCATGCTTCCCTCAAGTGTGTGTTACTGAAGGACTTAAGCCATTTGGCCAGAGAAGAAAAGTTTAGGAGAATGATGACATCCCCAGTTGACCTCCCAAATGACATGACCAATGCAACCAAGGCGTGATGTTTGTAGGGAAAACAGAGTCCTGTTTTCCTAACAAAGGCCATGTACATGTGTAAAAACTATCTAAACATGAAGAGTACAGGCTCGGCATCTGAAGTTTGAGTCAGACTTTAGAAGGCCACCTATCATTCTGTGTTTTAAAATACAAATAATGTGCACACAGCGGCATCGGGCTCAAAGGTCCCTGTCATCTCTGTGACTCTGATTTTATAGCTTAGATGGAACTTTTGCTGTTCCAAAACACATACTTCCTTTATATTCTGAAGCTGAAGATAGGTACAGCGTATTGTCTATGGATCCTATTCTTGAGATATTGTCCTTGACTGAGAGAATTAAAACTTTGTGACATTGTACTTCATCATGTTTAGTATCTTAGAGATTTTAAGCATGTTTACATATAATTTCCCCACTGGTTGTTCAAAACAGTCTCATAAAATGGGAAGGACATTCTGTGCTACACACACACACACACACACACACACACACACACACACACACACACACACACACACACACACACACACACCAGTGATCACACTTACATAAATTCACAGACACACAATAAACACATAAAAGGTATTGTAGGCTTTCCCATGGTGTTAACTGATTACTGAGTGTAAAAAGAGATTGTTTGAAAATCAATCCCAGTTGAATTGGAATGAACCCTGTATCTACATGGATGTCTGTTTCCTGGGGGTTCTTGTTATTTTAGAGTCCTGTAAGGTATTAATATAAAACAAAGCTGGATAAAAGGTACAGGAGAGGTCCCTATACATTTCTTCATCATTTTATAATGCTATAATCAGTTCATGATATTTCTAAGAAGAGAAACTCCAAACAGCCACCCACAAACACAGTAGCCTACAAGTACTATTGGGACAAGAGGAAGGTAGCAAATACAGCAAAGGACAGAAAGAAAGACAGAAAGGACAGAAAGGAAAGAGGCACCAGAACTTTAATCACAGGCTCCCGTTGAGAAGAGACCCGGCTAGTGTCATCAGAAATCCAGAGGTTGCCTCAGAGACCCCCTGGCAGAACAACTATGTTTACATTTGCTTCTCTGCAGTTATAAACCTAAATCAAGTTGTTGGTACAGTGTGTGCACATTGCTAACTACTTTTAAACTTAACAGATGAATGAATACAGATGTGGGAAAGTAAGAGAATAGTCTTCTTGGTACCTGGCCTTTTTCCCATTTTATAAATGCCTATGCCAAGTAAAAGGTGAGATTCGCAGCTCAAATTAGCTACATAGTGTTGTCAGGTGGGCAGTGAAGATTGGACAAGAGTTAGAGCTGTGGTTGGGATTGTAGCTCAGTGCTAAAGAGCTTGCCTAGCATACACAAGGCCCTGAGTTTGACACCCAGCTCCAACAAAACAAATCAAGAATTAGATTTGAGCCTGTGTGAAGCTACAACATCCCAGCAGAGAAACTGGAACTCAAATCTCATCTTTCCGTTCATGGAGTGAAGACTACAAAATAACCAATGGGATTTTTAATTCCTATGAAAAACAGGCCCAGTACATAGTTTGAATGATGTTCCATAAATATTTTTTGGACGCCAGGCACCGCTGTAAGGACTTTACGTAACTAATGTGTTATTTTCCTCATGATGATCCTTTGTAGCAAGCACTATTAATGTCGTTTCCACTTTACAAATGAGGAAGCAGAGGGATCCAGGACCTTAGGCAAGCTCCTAAGGCAACAACTATTGGATGACTCAGACCACCTTCATCATTTAAAAGTAAATAAACATTATAGCCATGAATAAGGTGTGCTTTCATCCATGATACAGAAAAGATGGAGACTTCTTAGCCTTTATGAAGGAGAAGATGAAGTGTTTTTCTCAGCTACTCACTTTTGACCTTTCAAAAGTTAAGAATCACAGCAAAGGTCATAATATTTTGAGGGGGAAAAAAAGCAGCACGCTTTAATTCAATTCAAATGTCTCAGTACTGAGGGGGCAAGCCGCCAGCCTGGGTGTGTCTGAAATTGTTTCATACCTTCCTGGCCTGGCCCAGTCAGCACACTTGCCACTGGGCTCGTCCGTGAGGCCCAAAGGACCAGCCACCTTCCTTCCCTCAGCTAGGCCAGCAACACTCATTCACAGCCACCGTGCAAAGCGATGATTTGGGTCTTAGAAGGCAATGGCTGGCAAGGGTAGCGAAGGGCTTCGGCCCTCAGTTCCCCCAAGGGCACAGCATGAGGATCCCCAACTGCAGTCCAGGCTTGCAGGTCTGAAACACAGCTGCGATCTCACCCTCTCTCTGCGCAGGAGCCTCTTGCAGGTTTCTAGCAGCTCCTGACGGCCGAGCGTGGGAGATTGCTTGGGTTAGAATTAAACAGAAGTGCAAACTGGAATTTCAGTGACGTACGGAGCATTTCTGTTCTCAGGATGACACCATGTGACACTTCACTCACACTTGAGAAGGAGCCAAGAGGTGGATGTACAATTTTGTTTTTATCACACTCACTTTGAGAATAACACAGCCACTGAATTCACGCGACACTGAGAAGCCTCTACACTGCCCCCTTCAGGCAGAGCCGCCTCGTGACAGAAGGAAATAACTGCACCATCTCAAAAGAACAAGAAACTCTAAACCAGGGCTAGAAATGCCACATCTGCCCCCACGACTTTAGCCTACAAAACTAGCACCAGGAAGCCCACCTCTTGCCCTTAAGAAACCACAGAACACACTTCCAGACAGACAGTGTTTCCAGGACCAGCCATCCGATGAAGGAAGTGTTCCCACCCGTGGGGTCTCACCAACTAAATCTCAACTTGCTGTTTGACTATTCCATGTAGTGCCTGGTGTAATCCTTCCCATAGCTATTTTTACCATTTATTGTTTGTGGTTCTGTTTGCTACTGTTATTTTAGCGACACTTTTCTTCCATTCAGTTATTTGTAGAACAATTATTATGTGCCAGCTGCCAAACTGAGCCCTGGACACAGATCAGGAAACCAAACATCCTGTAGTCTTCATGGAATGTTGTCTGACATGCATTAAGAAGATGTAAGTGAGCCACGCCTTTGATCCCATCACTTGGGAGGCAGAGGCAGGGGGATCTCTGTGAGTTCGAGACCAGCCTGGTCTACAAGATCTAGTTCCAGGACAGGCTCCAAAGCCACAGAGAAACCCTGTCTTGAAAAAACAAAACACAACAAAACAAAAACAAAAAACAACAACAAAAGAAGACATAGGTGCTGTGTGTGTGTGTGTGTGTGTGTGTGTGTGTGTGTGTGTGTGTGTGTGTGCTATGTATATGAGATACCCAGGACCTTCTCGGCCTAAGAAAAGTCCCTGCAAAGATTGCATCCAGCTCCACATTGCTCAGAGGAATCAGATTTTCACTTTATGTGTGTACTTCTTTCCTGCAGCACCTGCAACAAATCACCACACAGTTGGTGGTCTAAACCAGAAGTGAGTCTGTCACAGTTCTGGGGGCCAGAAGTCCCAAATTAGTTTATACCAGTCTGAAAGCTATTGGCCAACAGACTTGTGATCCACCTAGATTATCACGGCAAGAATCTTTTTCGCTTCTCCCAGTTTGTGGGCATGCCTCTGTCATTCCATCTGTACTAGAATACTTATGCTCACCATTGGGATTCACTGAGATAATACGGTGCAATCTCGAAATACTTACCTCGAGGTCTCCAGCGTTTATGGGCTCTAAGAGTACCGGTATGGCGACTTTAAGACCTTAGCTACTTTTCTATTTCACCTTAAAGATCTAAAACCCAGAAAGCCCTCCCAAGCCAAGGAATGAGACTAGTTTTCTGCCGCCCATGGTTGTGCTGCTTGTCTATTCACAAACTCCATGTGCTGAATCTTACCCACTGCACCCTGGGTGAAGCTCCCGCCTCCCTTCCCTGCATTCACACACGCCAGGTGCTGAATCTTACCCACTGCGCCCCGGGTGAAGCTCCCGCTTCCCTTCCCACTTTGGGTGCTGTGTTTCTTGTATTTCTACTTCTAGCCATCCTCCCTACGACTCCAATGCGATATGAATTGTGAACCTGAAAAGATGAAACTATCATTTTATCTTGTGGTCCAACGCTTTAGGTATTTGGATCTTGGGCCCCTTGTCCTACTTAGGGATAGGGTGAAGGAAGGGGGATGTCACGAGGGATGACACACAAAGGGCACAAGTTGATGCAGAGTGCAGCAGTGCATCATAACTAACACTCTGACTGACGCTGCAGAGAAAAGGGGACGGAAATAACTCATCGCAATTACCAAAAAAGTCCGTGGTCCCAAGGCTTTTCCATGTAACTAAGAGAAGACCAGGATGACATGGGCACAGTCTTTGAGATAAAATAAAGCAGACTACTGAGATCAAGGTCCAACCAACAGATGCTTACCAGCTTTACACAAAATTTTAACCTTATTTCAGGCATAATAAGAATCTCAACCCAGTACATCAATTTTGAAATCTCATGATTTGCTTAGAGCTCTGGTAGTTCCTGAAGGTGCCCATTAGGAAGTAAATTCCATTAGTTTTATCTCTACTCATTTTTTTTCCTTAATAAAATTCTTTTTTAGGCATCATTAAATCACTTGACTAGGATCTAGCATCCGATAACTGTGGTTTAACTTATTTTTTTATTGTTACTATTAATGGAAATTGGAAACTTTCATACTTAATTGATATTATCAATCCCCAAAAAGGGACTTATTAATTTTCAGGTTCCTAAAGTTTCTTGAGAGCTGAAGAATATCCCAGCCACAGTATGTTCATTTATCATGTGACTCTCCTTTATTATCTATGAAGCAACAGTAGCAATGCCGTTCCGGCAAGGGTTACCTGAAGGTCACGTTAGAGACAGTATGCCAGTCTATCACAATGCTGGATACCTCTGCCATACCAAGTGACTTCTCTTACCTTAGAATTTTCCCACAGAAGGACTTAACTTCTCAGCTCGCCTTGCCTAATGCTAGTTACCCAGCCCACAAAGGCACCCCCCCCCATTGTGAGAACTTTGTTGGCTTCATCTCTAAAGGAAAACAATACTGTGAGAATTCCACTTTCAGGTTCTCAGTAAGACTGCCAACAAGACTTAGCAGCTGCATCCTGAGCCTGGCACTGGGAAAGGAACAGTGCAAAGAAAAACTCAGCCGTACATACCCTAAAGGAGCCCTTTGGACCTGGGAGCTCTGGAAGGCTGTAATGTTTTTCATGAGGAGAGCTAGTTGCACTACTCATAACTGGCTTTACCTTCAGCTTTGGATGATTCATAGAAATACCATGCCAACATGTCACATAAAGGAATAACACCAAAGGTTTGCCACTTTGCCCTTCTGCTCCAATAAAAATGCAATAAGGTCTGAAACCGAAGTCCACAGGGAACCCCTCAGCTATGCAGTTTCATAACGAGTCTGAAGAGAGTGGCATGGAGGCTATGGGGCTTTTCCTTAAGTTCCCCTTACGGGTTATTGTATCCAGGCTCTTTTCAAAATCCAAACCAAATGATGGCTGTTCTTAAGCAGCGTAAAGGTGCGTTCCAATAGTGCTGCCTATGTTATGGAAACTTAGTTGTAGTCACCCAAGACTGTTAGTATTACACATTCTGTTTTTAGATGTCTTCTATTTTATTGGGTGACATTGATGGGTGGGATGATACAGGGCTGTATGGCGTTGACTGTCAATCACACATCATCTTCTGGCAACAATAGCTAAAATATATTTTCTTTCAGTCATGTTGGATATAAGTTTGTACGTATTTAGTATACACCACAAAGAGGCCAAATCGATTTCATTTTTATTGGCTTGTAATTTTTAACGTGTGTGTGTGTGTGTGGTGTGTGGTGTGTGGTGTGTGGTGTGTGTGTGTGTGTGTGTGTGATATGTTCTCTCACTCTCTTCTCTGGTCTCTGGGTGAGTCCCTCACTGAACCCAGACAGAGCTCAGTGTTTTAGGGGTAGGCCGTCTGGCAAACAAGCCCCAGTCATTCCCCAGTGCCGGTCGCTGAGCACCTTTTACCATGGGTGCTAGAGCTCTGAGCTGAAGTCCTCCTGATGTGGGGCTAGCTCGCTCACCGGCTCAGCCATCTGCCCAACCCCCTACTCCTCCTATTCATCCGCCTAACAGATTAGCTGTTCATTTTTTTCCACCAGTTCTTTAGTTTGGGGGATGTTTGACGGAGCCACCAGTCAACAAAATACATCATTTAGGTGTGGCCACAGTGTCTGTACATATCATTGATTATGCAGACAAGGTCTCTAACCCCAGGTGACCACGAACTTCAAATCCACCTGCTTCCACCTCACAAATCCTGGGATTACAGACACACAGCACCATTTTCAGCTCTACCGGATGCTGGGGATTGGGCTGAAAGCTTCAAGCATGCCAGACAAACATTCTACTAATAAAGCCAATTCCACTGACACCTGTTTTATTTTTTTCATTTTTTGGGGGGGAGGGATTTTTGAGACAGGGTTTCTCTATATCCTAACCCAGTTAATGTTGCCTGTATATACAACTTAATTTAAATATTAGCTTTATATATATATGTATATATATTTATATGTATGTGTGTGTGTGTGTATCCAGAAATATTCCACATTAAATTGTTATTGTTAACATCCCTAACTAAAGGTATAGAAACAAAGCAAGCATCCCCAAATATTGGCCAAAGGGTAATCACTTCCTTACTGATCCACCAGGCCAGGTACCGGGGAAGAGCTCTAGATACAGCAGGCTACATAATTAACCCAGCTGTCAAATGACACAAACTTTCTCTGTGGAACTCATGGAGTTTGATGAATCGTTTGTTAATTTCTCTTGAACCTTAATGCCTTCTCGGTGCTTCATTAGAAATGATAGTAATAGTAGCTACATAGTTTCTATACATTTAGTATTCACATGGCATGATGCAACTTATGAATATGAATGAACTTAGAAATACTAAGCAAATTGTGTTTGGTTTTGCTGTTGTTTCCTAATGAAGACTGAAGTCATGGTTTTAAGTATAAATAAGAATCTTTTAAGAAGTAATCACATATTTCAGTTTCAAAATGATGGATGAACATTAACTAAACCATAAAGTTCAGCTATTATTTGCCCAAATGTTATTGGGTAGCCCTGGCATTATTTTAGTCACTAAATGCAATGAAAAGTAAAGGCACTTATCTTTGATTTCACCCCCCCCATAAAGATATGGGGAAGAAGTTGATAAAAAAAATAGGTCAACTTTGCAACACAGATTTGTTTGTTTGTTTGTTTTTGTTTTTCAAGACAGGGTTTCTCCCTGTGCCTTTGAAGCCTGTCCTGGAACTAGCTCTGTAGACCAGGCTGGCTTTGATCTCACAGAGACCCTCCTGGCTCTGCCTCCCGAGAGAGCTAGTATTAATGGTGTGTGCCACTGCCACCTGGCTAACCCCGATTATTTTATGACAGCAGAGTCACTGACCCAAGTGAGGTGGGTTAGGCAGACGGTTCTCCAGAGAGAAGAAGCAAATGCTAAGAAGTGCAGTAGGTTATGAACCACCCTGCTCAAAACAGGGAGGTGCCAGTACGAGAGGAAATCCCGAGTCGTTTTGTTTAGCGTCTTGAGGATTCACAATTGAGTGTACAAAGCGCGGGCACAGCTAGAAGAGTGAGTTACGCTGAGCTATGGATTTGGGGTCTCAACAACACCAGGCCACTGAATGCAAGAGAAGAAGCACACCTCAGTGTGAACCTGTCGTGGAGGAAACAATAGCGTTGCTCGGATACAACAGAATGCTATTTTGGGATGGGGTGGGGTGGGGTGGGGGAGAGGAAAAGCTCGATATTAGTTGTACCCAGGAAGAACTACAAAGCTGACTGTTTTCACTTTTAGAAAAAATTCCTGAGGCGGTTGATTTGTAACTCCCTCTGCACTCTCCCATCTGTCAAGCCTGAAACACTACAGTTTTTCATCTTAGGAGCCATTAAGTGAAAAGCAAAAATTAAACACTGAGTATTTTGCAATCTCTCCTCACCACTTTTCAGTCAAACATGAACCCACCCCCCCCAAACCTACAAAATATATGGATTTGCAGCCAATAGACACGAGCATGAATTATTTCCCAGGCTTGCTATTGACACACAGGCAGCAAAAAGTAAACCACTGAGAGGAAGCAGGGAGAAAGAAAACGCGCACATTCCAGTTCACTAGAAACCAGGAGGAAACGGGCCTGGCTGTGACTGTTGAAGCAGCATCAGAACACACCACACCCCACAGTTCCGCACCCACAGCCACTGACAGAATTCATCTACAATCCTTTCCCTTCACCCAAGTTGCCTAGGCAATTACAGCTGTATTTTTTTTTTTTTAACTTCAAATTAGTTCAAAGCAATGCCTCAAAGCACGATTCAAGCAACATTATCATCTGCTCTACCTTCTTGGATTTATTATAGAATGTTCTAGATCTACCAGATAATTCTCCTCAACAAACACACACATACACACACACACACACACACACACAGACAGAGAGAGAGAGAGAGAGAGAGAGAGAGAGAGAGAGAGAGAGAGAGAGAGAGAGAGAGAGAGAGGAAGACTAAAATTAGACAAAAATAAAGTTCTTTATTACTACCTTTATTCTCTTATTCCATTCCAGTTTACTCCCTCCTTCCCCAAGGAAATACTTTCATAGTGGATATGACAGATACATGCTTGCACACACACACACACACACACACTCACTCTCTCTCTCTCTCTCTCTCTCTCTCTCTCTCTCTCTCTCCTCGCTTCCATTTTTCCTTTTATAATATATTATATGTATAATATATGTATTATAAAGTAGACCACTGAAAGGCCAGCAGCATCTAGCAACAGACTTGTGATTGATTCATTAAGGTGTGTGCCTCCCTAGAAATTTTCCTCTTAGACAATCCAACTTCTTTATTTATAAAACAAAGTTGTTAATATCTTTCAACATATGTAAGGCACCATAAAAGTGCCCAATCATAAATATCCAAAATATTTTAAGTAATATTATTGTTCTGGTGGAAGCATCACCCTAAGAACCCATCCTCATCTCTCTCCAAATCCTGTTGCATCTCGAAAAGCCCTCCCAAAGGTGACCCCTTCCCCAGAGATGCTCAAGACCACACCCACAGCACATTTAAAATGCCCCCGCCAGAAGACAGACATGTGGTTTTTCCAGTCTCACTTTTCTGCCTCCTCTCCTGGAGCACTGGAAAATCTCCCAGGAATGTCGTATCCATTAAACGTGGGATTTTCCTAATTGGGCTGGATTTGGTCTGATTTGTATTGCTGCATTGGTGAAAAGGTTTATTGGGGTGCAGAAACATTTCGATTATTATTAAGGCTTTTTTAATGGATAGCTTTGTGTATATTTGTTATTCTTTTTGTTGTTGTTTTGTGGGTTTTTGTTGTTGTTGTTGTTGTTGTTATTGTTTTGTTTTTTTGAGACAGGGTTTCTCTGAAGTTTTGGAGCCTGTCCTGGAACTAGCTCTTATAGACCAGGCTGGTCTCGAACTCAGAGACAGAGATCCACCTGCCTCTGCCTCCAAGTGCTAGGATTAAAGGTGTGGGCCAACCTATTTGTTATTCTTTAATTCACTTTCTTGATCATAAATGTACCTTTTGCACACTTTTCCTTAACCTAGTGTATGATCTGTGACAGACACATGAGTTCCATGCTTGGTGCAACCATCCTCCATTGTTAGATATTTACTTTATCACTCAATTGGTTTTTGTTTCCTTGTTTGCTTGCATTAAAAATAACAGTGCTCGGAGTTGAGCAGGAAGGTTAAGTTGTGGAGACCAAGTGATACTTGGAAAGGGACTTGAGCAAAGGTTGGGGACTTACTGAAGCAAGGAAATGAACAAAGAATATTGTAGGCTTAATGAGTAAAACTGAAATGTTACGCAATCTTACAAATCTATGGTAAAGTCAACATGGTGTTATATCTGTAAGGAAGGTGAATATTAGGAAGTAGAATTTATAAAAGATGCTGTACAGTTGAGATATTGTAATGTTCATGTCTAGAAAATGAATACCACTCTTAAGATATCATGCATATTTGTTATGTTCACTAGGCTTTAGCTTCAAAGCTGCTCTACACTAGGCAGGCAAATACCGTTGTCTATACTTGATTTGAGGGGGAAACGAGTGCTGTGTCTAGCCAGGATCGTGTTGTTATTAATTACCAGCAGATTTTGCAGACAAAGGTGTGCAAAATCAAGGTGACTCAGTTCTGAGCCTGGAGGACACAAGAAATAAAAGGCAAACTCTTTCTCCCTCTCCCCACACTCCTTAGTTACCTGTAGCTCTTTGTGAAGGGAAGTGGCCTCTCCCAAGTCTCACCCATTAGTATGTCTATTGTTGTTGTCCTTGTTCAACTGAAGTGTAGGCAGCTCGAGTCCTGTTGATAAGACTTTATGGGTGTGGCTTCTGACATTCCTAGGAGACATAATCTCACAGAGAATCCCCTAATCCTCTTGCTCTTAAAATTCTTTCTGCTCCCCCCCCTTTCCCAAAATGATCACCTAGGCTCAGATGTGGGAATTGTATTGTAGATGTATCTGGAATCACGAACCATTTAATTATCTACTACCAAATGGTCAGCCCTGAAAACACATATACAAGTACCATTGTATAGACTAAGCAGATTGAATTTATATGTATTAACAATCAAACAAACAAACAAACAAAGAGACCATGAATTTGAAAGAGAGAAAGGAAGGGTGTATGGGAGGATGTAAAGGGAACCAGAAGGGGAAATGATGCAATTATACTATTTTTAAAAAGTGAAAAAAATAATTAGAATAGGAGGAGAGCTAAAAATCTAATGTGTACTGGTAAACGGGACATCAGTCAAGATTTATAGCTAATTGGATGTGGGCAGAGGAAGGAGTTAAAAATGATCCAGTGTGTAGTCCTAGTACTTACATGATCAGTTAAAGTAGGAGGCATGGAGGCAAAGGGTAGAAACTTTGAGCAAGTTGGGATATTTAAAATAACAAAAAAAATCTTAGTATAAATCAATGTCAACAAATGCAAAGAATCAGCTGTGGCTATGCATTTAATTGGAAAAGACATTTGGATCTAGACCCAAGACGTGTTGCACAGTAACGCTGATAACATCTCTAAACGTTTACTTCTGCAAGAAGGCAGCTGCAAAGCTGACTCCCTGTAATTAAATTAAATGCTATTACATTCTACTAGTCATGCTGCACAGCAACAGAAACGTCTGTCCATTATACACTTCACCAGAAATACATTTGACAACTCCAGGCTCAGAGAACTGGTGCCTAGACACACTGAGTTCCATGCTAATTGTCTGGGCACCCAGGGTTCCAAATCACTTAGATATTAAAATGGATCTCTTGAAGAGGATGGTTGAAATACTGAAGCTATCCATTCTTCCTATGATACCCTTTAGAAAACTATTAACTCAATAAGATTGCTGGAGTACAATTCTATCAGACAAAAATAATAAATTGTAACTGGATGAATACTAGATACTATTGCCACATAATAGAGGCCGTTGTCTGGGAGAGGACACAAAGTAAAATGACCTATGTTCTGTTTAGGACAGCAGGATTTCATATATATATAATTAAAGGCCCTTCCCTTGTTCCTAGGCTGTTGAATCTCTCACAGACCTTACAGCTGTACCACTTATAATGGCAAACCACTGACCATAAGATCAGCAGCAAAGACTGAAAGCTGGGGCTTTGAATTTGGCCTTGTGCATTCGGCCAGTACGTGGTCTGCAGAACTTCTTCATAGCGATCCAAAGCTCCCACCTGTCCGCATCATGCTTGGGTGGGGAAAAAAATGCCTCTTAACACTAAATCTGCCTTTGTTGCCTTGGCAGAGGGAGCAAAAATAACGTGGGTGTGCTCAAAGCTGTTCTTCCCTTTCCGGCAGTGTTCCTCATGCAGCCTGTTCGTGGCCAGTGACCCTTCTTTCCTAACAGTTGCTCCCCTGCTCCTGGAAACCTCAGCTCCATGAGAGATAGCAATTCATTTCTGAGTTATTGAATTAATGCCATGAACCAGGTACAGCTGTGCACTGTTCCAACCCTGCCACATCCCATCTCTTCCCAATTCTTAATGACAAAGGAACCATTTTAGTTTCCCTGGATCCTTGAGTGCTAAAACCAGGACAGCAAGAACCTGACAGAGGGAAGGTCCAGTTCTAAAGATGACAGCTAATCAGGCATATCTTCATGTAATACGACACCGGTCATCTTGATGCCAATCTGTAGCCTTCCTGTCTGTCACACAGGCTCTGCTGGGTGTTTGTGACCTCACCGAGGAATGACACCAAATTTATCATTCTCAATGTATTTGAGTTTTTTTTTTTTAATCAAGAGCTACTTGAGTAGTGTTGAGTTCAGGAAGACAGTTTGGGGGTGAATGAGGAGAGAGGTCCAGCACAGCCATAACCCCCTCCCCAGTGCTCGTCCAGGCCTGGAGGACAAAGTGGAGAATTAGGAGCCAGGGCACTTCAGGCTCCATGGAGGATTTGGAAGGTTTTGCTTGTTGGTTTTCTTGTTCTTGTTTTTGTTTGAGGAGAGAGAGCACCAAGTTGGGTGGGTAGGAAGATGGGGAAGACCTGGGAGAAGTTGGAAAAGCACAAAAGTATGAGGCAACTACACTGTATGGAAAAATTAAAGTAAAAATATGAAAATGGAAGAAGACCCCTGTGGATCTGGTGTCTGCGTGCCATGCACCTGGAGAGCATAGGTAGCCAAAAAGATTCCCAGTGCAACCCCATTGCCTAACAAGTCCCTGGAATCTCAAGTTCCACCATGTAACCTGCAAGGTCAGTGACAAGAAAACAAATGACTCCACAACAGCACAGGATTAATCTCAGGGGAAAAATGCACAGAAACCCGGTAAATCTAGAAAAGTAGGGGAAGGTGATTGACACATTTCCTGTTTTGGAATGAGGTTGGCCATAGGTGGGAATCATCAGGTGATTTGATAAGCATCTTCCAGGGCCAACATTTACTGGGGGCTTAACTCAATGGAAAAGGCAAGAATCTAGAGAAAGAGGGAATGTGCTTCTGGAAATCAAATTCCTGCAGTTTCAGTAATTGTCACAGTTCAACCACAATGAAAGAGTGTTACAAAACGGCATGATACTGACTACCAAAACCTTGTGCTCAGTATTAGCGTATGAGCTCTGTGAGAGAGAGAGAGAGAGAGAGAGAGAGAGAGAGAGAGAGAGGAGAGAGAGAGGGTGTGTGTGTGTGTGTGTGTGTGTGTAAATACCAGTATGAAGCAGAGTTCAGCCTTCAAGGGATCTACTATGGGGAATTTGGCCCTATTCTATGGGTATGGGTGATAGAATAATCGAGGCTCGCGGTGAATTACCTCAGTGCCTCGCTATCAGCTATCACCATGGTGCTGTAGTAGAGTTACTGTGACACATTACTCTAAGGAGGAAGTAGACTCACTGTGCAGCATCAGCACCACTCCCTCCCGGGATGCAGAAGAGTCACAATGAAGCATCACTAGTGAGATGCCATGGAGTCACTATGAGGCATCATTACTTAAATACAGTTATTATGAAGCACTATCCACACCGCTGAGATGAAGAAGCTGAATACATTCCCAATTTTAGTCCCCAGATCTGAAAGACAGGCTGAGATCAACGAAATATTAGATTTGTGAATCTCCTATTTCTGACGGGATGTTTTTCTTTCTCTGAAACACTTGCTCAGTTTAGATTTCCTGCGCCCTCCCCCACCCCCATCCCCCAGGCCTAGTATTAATATATTGCATTCTCCACTTTCATGGCTCAAACCTTTGTTTATTTGTAAGTCCTTTCATAGGATAAAGTATGTATAATTATGTGTACTTGCCCCACATTGACATCCATGCTCTTTTCCAGTGTTCAGTTATTTCATTTTCTTCTCAAGGTCCCTCACATTGTGCATGTTCCTATCAAGTTACTAATTAACTGTAATCAGCACATAACTGTAAGTATGGAAATGATGCAGCTAAATTACACGAGGATACGCTAAGCTGTGGATTCATCTTAGTGGTTCCAAGCACATCTCCAACAAATCTCACACTCTAATAGTTTATGTAGTAAACCTCTACTTCCCAGAAAATATAAAGGAAACTTATACCTATTCAAAAGTACAACTGCATTATTTTCCCCTGCTATTCTAGAGCATTTGGGGCTAAACAGAAAGACCGACAAAGAAATAGCAATGAAACAAGGAGTTAATGTTTGTTGGACCCTTGCAAATGCCAGACATTCCTTCAGATGTTAGTATTCCATATTCAGTTTGCAAATAAGGAAATTAAGGCCCAGAGACATGAGGCAGATCCTCCAAGTTAGCAGACCTGGTGAGTGTAAAAGCTCAAATTCAGACTCAAGAGTACTGGTGTCTTACTTTAATAGAATATATACAGCTGACAAATAGTTAGATAATACATACATACATACATACATACATACATACATACATACATATACACACACATGATAGATAGACTGATATATAGATGGAAACAATATAGATACATAGATAAATGCATAGATGATAGATAGACAGATACATACATAGGGAGATGGATACAATGATAGTTGGGTGCATGAATAACAGAATGCTAAATAAATATATGGTAGATTAAGGAAAGAGCTATGGTGAATGAACGGATACATAGAATTATCAGATGCATATTTATTGGGTTCATCAAGGCTAGCACAGACTGTTAAGCAAGAATCGTCTCCCCTTGGAGAATCGAGTAGCAGAGAGTGATTTTGAACTGACAAATTATAGTACACGGAGATGGATATTAGCATGTAGGCAGGAACAAAAGTACTCTGAGAGAACATTAGCATATTGTTTCCAAGGGGTAAATGTGACACTTTTCATACACTTGCCATTTTTCTTAAGCAGAAGATAATACATTTAGAACAGGAAAATTAGCATATTTCAGAAAAGAGAAGGCTCAAAGAAATAGAGTTCTTTTCTCAACACATTCTTTAAATGTTGAAAGTTATTGCTGTCGTAATTAAATACCCACTCAGCAGAACTCTACACCAAGCTCAGGATCATTAGATCTCCCACATGTGGTCACACTGAAATAAAGGCATAGAAAAACCCTTCAGCGGTCATAGGCTTTTCTGGGTTTGCCATAGTTTAGAACATGGCATACAAATACAAGCTGTCCATCAGTGACTGGCTAGCTGGATCCAACTATTATACATGGTCATGAAGGCTTAGGTCATGGGATCACAAAGTCATCTCTCTTCACAAAGTTCTTCAGCCATGGTTTAGAAGTACTGGCCTAATTATTTCCTTTAAAAAAAAAAAAGGAAGGAAGGAAGGAGAGAAGTAATGAAGGAAGAAAGGAAGGAAGGGAGGAAGGAAGGAGAGAAGGAAGGAAGTAGAAAAGGCATGAAGGAAGAAAGGGAGGGAGGGAGGAAGGAAGGAAGGAAGGAAGGAAGGAAGAAGGAAGGAAGGAAGAAAAGAAAAAAGGAAGAAAGGGAGGGAGGGAGGGAGGGAGGGAAGGAGGGAGGAAAGGAGGGAGGGAGACGGACGATGTCAGTTTGTGACACTGTGTTTTTATGTCTACCAGAACTAGAACAAATTTCTTAGCTTTTACAAGATCTGTCTCATATACTTTTTGTGAGATGTGCATCTATCTAATGTACATTTTAAAAAAGAAAACATGCCTTCCACTAACTAGGTACATTAAAATAAACATATGCATACCTATATATTCATATGCATAAATGCACACACATTCAAATGTAACAAGATTAAAGCAACACAAATACATAAAACCATCCTAAGAATGAAGTGATCTAATCTCATTGAAACCATACAATTTCATACTCCCAAGAATTTAGCCTTCCATCGTTGTATAGAAATAATTCAAGGGTTTGGGTTACGATGACACTTGGGAATATCATACCATATGTTCTCTTCTACTTTCAGGATTAAACAGACATGTTTGGTAAATGCAGGTAAACCTTCTGTTACTCTGACAAATTGAAGGGCTTTTCCAGTATCATACAGCAGGGTGGATGCTACATAGAATCGTCAACCCTCCATCGAATTTTAATGTTTACATAAAGAGTATTTAATCTGTACTTAGGGACATACTTACATAAATTGTCTCTCCAGCTCACTACATCCATGTTTTACAGGACCCCATATTAACTGTTTGGTACACAAACCAATAGTAGTAAGCTGTGTCCTCACAGGAGTAACAAATGACTGAATTGCTAAATTCACCCCCCCCTCAGCCCATACCCACCTACTGAAGGCAAGGGATTGAATTAAACACACTCTGTAAAATATCTGTATCTGTATATTAGTAATTATTATTAATCTCAAGTTATAATTGAAGATCGAATAGTTTCCTTCCTGTAGCTCATATGCATGCCTCTGGAATTATTATGCTTGTGACACGAAATAAAATCTTAACCCTCCAAGGGTGGTCTTGTCTTCACCAGTTTTAGATGTTCTAATAATCTTGAAGCCTCACCCAGGCTCTATATCTTCTGTCATTTTTTCCCCTCTGTATTTAATCCACCTAAGTAGGCAAAAGATAAAGTGAGGGCCATCTATCTATCATCTATCTATCTATCTATTTATCATCTATCTGTTATTTATCTATCGATCTATCTATCAATCATCTATCTATCTATTCATCATCTATCTATCTGTTATTTATCTATCGATCTATCTGTTATTTATCTATCTATCGATCTATCTATCTGTTATTTATCTATCGATCTATCGATCTATCATCTATCTATCTGTTATCTATCTATCTATCTATCATCTATCTATCTATCTGTTATTTATCTATCGATCTATCTATCTATCTATGCCTTCAGTGTCAGCTAAGAGGGGTAGCAGGCAGTGTTTTTTATGGGGTCCCATAATATCTGAATGCACATTTCTTCTCTTTTACATCTCTTTCCGCAGCCTAGAGACTCTCTGCAGGGCTGTATTCAGCAGCTTTTGGTTCACTTGAAATAATCACAATTTTCCCAATCACTGCCCATGCTGTGATATTCAGAAGACTACTTTGAATCTCAAAATCTCAAACTCCAATCAATTTCTTTGTGTTTCGTTTTTTTCCTATGACGTCATTCTTGCAGGTCCATATCTAATGCTATGAGTAAAAACACTCATTATAATAGGCTATTTTTTTTCAGTTAGTAACAGCACCCTCCAGGAAAAAAAGTGTGCTAGAGTTCATTACTCTGACCACATCCTTGTCTGTATGCCATCGGTAAAATTACTGTTTTTGATCTTAAAATAAAATGTGATGTTGATCTATACTTGTTTATTAAGTGGGAGATGGATCACTCCCTCCCATGGGTTTAAACTATATTTGTATTTTATTATTAAGCACATGCATAACTGGCTCACTCTGCTTATGGACTTGGAAGAGAGGCCCCTGTTTAAAAAAAAAAAAAAAAAAGTTGTAAATTCGCTGATATAATGACAACATCCTCCTGCTTTATTACTTTCTTTTTGCAGTGTTTAAAATACAGAAAGTGATGTTCATATGAGAATCCCCTTTCTGTTACAAGATGGTAAAGACCCCCAAGGCTAGTTTAAGCTTTTGCAATTCAAAACATTAAGTTTTTGAATGAAGACAGTTAAATTTAGAATATGAAAATAGAATATCAATTACTTTCATTATTTATTTGTTTTGCATTAGTATCTAATAATATTTTCCTTATGTCTAAATTCCAGTGTTTCAATCACTGTAGGTGTTACCTGTTACAGATTATCTGGTAGAGAAAGCTTCCCTTTAACTCAATTTTTAAGTTTTTTTTTTTTCAAAAAACAAAAAATTGACCCATTAATTTACCCTTCCAGGTGAAATTTAGAAATTCCTTTGACTATTCTACTTATTATTAGATCATTCCTGTCTTTGGCCCCCCATGACTCAAACTATCTAAATTAACCCTGTATCTTAATACAGTCTAACCAACTTGTAGGTCAGTTATAACACGGACAATAACGGTGATGTGATTGTTTTATTTGCCATGTTTTCTGGAACTTGCAGACTTCTATGTTCTGTCAGAGGGCTTATAAAATGTTGTTATAGAAGAGTTTTTGTTTCTATTATTGTTATTATTATTATTATTTTGTTTGAGATATGATATCCTGTACCCTAGGTTGATCTTGAACTCATTAAACAGCCAAGGACGACTTGAGTTTCGGATGTTCCTGCTTTAGGGTTAGCATGTCCCGCCAACTATATGGTTTTGTGTAAAACTGATAAACCCCAGGGCATCGCGCATGTTAGGCAGCTACCAACTGAGATACAACACAGCCCCTTGGCTTTGATTTTTGAAAGAGGGTTTTCACGTTGTCAGCCAGGCTGACTTGAAGCTTTCAACGCAGTCCAGACTCACTTTGAACTCTCAGCAACCCCTCCTATCTCAGCCTTCCGAGCACAGCGGTTTACATAGAAGAGCTACGCCTGCCTCCAACTTGGCTGTTTACTGGGACAGTCATTTCAAATTAATCCCATCCCGGGGTGGCGGTGGGGTTGGGCGAACAAACGAGTTCTCGCCTTGTCTTCTTAGAGCGTGGAAGGGGAGCACCATGAGAAAGCTGTAGAACTTCTCAAGGCTGCGAAGGAGAGCGTGAAGCTGGTGGTCAGGTACACCCCAAAAGTCCTGGAGGAGATGGAGGCTCGCTTTGAAAAGCTGCGGACAGCTCGGCGTCGGCAGCAGCAGCAACTGCTCATTCAGCAGCAGCAGCAGCAGCAGCAGCAGCAGCCACAACAAAACCACATGTCATAGGTGAGCCCACCTCCTCCCTGGCTGCAGGCCCTCACTCACTTCCTAAAGGCAGCTCCTGGACCAAGGGTGCAAAAGTTGTCAAGTGTATGGGCACGCCAAGGAAAATTAATCAAACGAAAGACGACGGTATCCATAGACAGGTTATCCCGGGTGTCACTCAGCTACAGTCTCCTCTTACACAGGATATTTTGAAAAACAATGTGCCATGGCAGGGGTAACTACTGACTCCAGGATGCCTTCTTAATCGCTAGGATGATGTCATCTCTTTGCCAGCCCAGATTAATGAAAGAACAGGGAGTTGGCTCTAGTGCGCACTCATCCCCTTGGCTAGTAGTTTTTAGCCAGTGTACAGCGTATTTCAGATATTAGCACCTCATCAAGTGCATTATTTGCAAGTATTTTCTCCCATCTTCTCTGGTCGTTTGTGCCTTCATTTTATTGTTTCCTTTGAAGTGAAGAAGCTTTGTTTGTTTGTTTTTTTGTTTGTTTCAAACAGTTCCACTTGCCTGTTTTTGCTTTTCTTCCCTGTGTTTCATGTTGCATAGGCCATATATGCACAACTCAGTCCCTACATATGAGAGACGATGCTTACTTTACTTACTTTGATGGTCTTCAGTACCTTCTGTGATGACAGCAGCTGTCTATCAAACCACACTTCATCTACAACCAGAGTTTCTCACCAACATGCAATCCATCACATCCACAGACCCTACAAGACAGAAGGTACACGTAGCAAGGCCACAGCAGCCCCTCTGATGCTAAAATGCAAACTAAGTTTGTGTGGGAAAATTAATTACTATACCCAACAAGATGGCTTAGGGGCACTTGTCACAAAACACTGGTGACTTACGGTCTAACACTTTCCCAACGGAGTAATTTTAGCCTTTTTTAAACCTGGAGACATGAGTTTGATTCCCAGAACCCACATAAAGACAGAAGAGGAAAACCAAGGCCACAAAGTTGACCTCTAAAGAAAAGCACACACACACACACACACACACACACACACACACACACACCTTAAAAGTGAATCACTGATCTTCTTAGTGACAGGTTAAAATCAGATGGTTCTTCCCAGGACTTCTACTGAACTCTACTTTGTTTCTCCACTACTCTCTCAGCCATTGTTGGGTTTCTTAGTCCTATTCCCCTTTTGGATATATGAGAAGTTCTAAGACTGATGGTGTAAAATTTGGATCCCCATTCCTTTAGGGCATGTGGCTCTGATACTTTGGTTTCTTAAAAACACCAGTCTCTAAGCCAGGTGGTGGTAGCCTTTAATCTCAGTACTCAGGAGGCAGAGGCAGGTGGCTCTCTGTGAGTTCCAGGCCAGGCTAGTCTACAGATCAAGTTCCAGGACAGTCAGAACTGCAAAGAGAAAACTCTATCTTGAGAAAATAAATAAATGACAACAACAGCAACAAAATACTAGCGCTGTCACATTAAGAAATCATCCGTCTAACCCTGATTAAAATGCTCTCTTGTGGAGGTTGAATAAGAAAAAAGAAATATGTAAACTCAATATAGCACATTAATGTGTGACCATGCAAAACATTTCAGTCACGATAACACTGCTGCCAGTGATGCTGCAGAGGTTAAATAATGTTAATGGCATTCATGCTTGACACAGTGCAACAAAGCAACTTGATTCTGCACAGTGGTCCCTTACATGCCTCTTCCTTATTCTGTAGCCCCTGGGGTTGCAGGCACATCATTAGAAGACTCTCAGCCAGTGAGGGGGGCAGTGAAAAGCGCAGGCAGAATCATCTTTGGAAAATCTGTCTTGTGCAATTTTTTCTTTTTTTGGCATGTTTGAACTAAAAGTATCAGCATCTTTAAAAACAAGGATTGGGAGAGGCTCAGGGAAGCAGCATCCATAACTCTAGTCAGACAAAGGGCATTGCCTGCTCTGTGTGGTGCAGGGTTGACCTTGGGGGAGGGGCTTAATTCTTGGAGAAGGGGTATTTGTGCTTCCAACTTGTGAGTCCGGGCCTTTGAAGGCTTGCATCTCAGTAAGGTATTATTAAATGCTCTGGCACTGATTACAGTCACACGATGAACGTGACTTGCAGTTGTGTTTTGTTTTTTCCTTCATGGAGAGAATTATCTAGAACTGATGGGAAAACATGTTAAATATCTGAAATGTTTCCAAACTGAAGTCCTTTGCTTCATTTTGGGGAAATGCTGTGGCTTTCCTGTCATGTTCATCAATTACTTCCTTCCTTCGTAACAGGATTGCTGTTGTTGCTTTGTTTCCGTCATGTGTGGAAGACTGGGAAGGAATAACGATGGCCCAAATAACCTGAGCCATTTTCCCTAGGACGGTCTGAATGAGAATGAAACGCCATGACCGGAAGACTGGGAAGGAATAACCTGAGCCGTTTTCCCTAGGACGGTCTGAATGAGAATGGTTCTCTGTCGTAGGGCCAAGACCAAAAGTCACTTACATTTCCTGAGTCACAGCCCAGTGAGGGAAGGCAAGTCAGGAGCTCAAAGTGGGCAGGACCCTGGAGGCAGGAGCTGATGCGGAGGCCGTGGAGGGTGCTGCTTACAGACTGCTTTGTTTGCTTTTTTCTTTCTTTTACTATTTTTTTATTTTTTTGAGGTATACATTTTGTTTGTTTGTTTGTTTTTGTTTTTTCTTTCTTTTTTCTTTTTGCTTTTTTAAATTATGTTTTTACATTCCAATCCCGATTCCCTCTCCATTCTCTCCTCCCGTCTCCCCCTACTCCACCCTCCCACCTCCCATCTGCTCCTCACAGACAGTAAGGCCTCCCCTAGAAAGTCTACTGAGTCTGTCCCATCATCTCCTTGAGGCAGGACAAAGGCACCTCTGCACCCCCTCACCCTGTTCTCAGCTACTGCTCCATTGTTTCTCTGCCTGGTAGATGCAATGTCCCCAAAGGTAGTCATAGTCTCATACTCTAAAACTATAAACAGCCCCCCCCCAAATTAAATGTTCTCATTTATAAGGTACCTTGGTCATGATGTCTCTTCACGGCAACAGAACAGTAACTAAGGCACTCATGGTTCATGCTCTCGATGTTTTTAGTGAATTTTAGTCTAAAAACGAATCCTAATCACTGATTTCTCTCCACTGTCTTCCCACACCCTTCCTCATTTTCAGGCCCCGAAGAAAAGCTGCTGGGTCCATCATTAGACCATCACAAATTTGGAACCGTGCTCCAGAATCCCAGCACAAAGCTGTGAACACGTGGTGTATCCATTCTTTATCAAGGCAATTCAACAACTTCCTCCTCTGGGCACCAGCCCACCCCCCATTCATCGCTTTTTACCCACTCAGACCTTCCATTCATGGCAGTGGAAACTGTCAGTGTGTTGAGGGAGAGAATTTTCCAGGCTGCAGACTGAAGCAGTGTAAAAATAAAGTCTATGACTTTTGAACAAATCACCAGGGCTAGGATTAAGTCAATCCTTAGTCTAAGGCTCTTGCAGAGATTAGCAAACCCTTCATCAGGCTATACTTCAAACTGCATTGGTTCAAGGCTGTGGCCACTTGGGAGGAACCTACACATTGTCCCTTGCCCTCACCTGGTCCATACTGATGAGCTGTGGGAATTGGAATTTGACTTAGTGACAAACCCAACCTCCATCCTCCTCTTGAAAATGGCACGTTCTTATCTGACATAATCTCTTTAGAACCCAGAAAGAGTTGGCTTTTTAGTCTTCTGTTTTTATCAACTTCTGAATGTATTAACAGAGTAGGGTATTTTAGCTGAACTTTTAATTTTTAGAAGCAAGGGTTGGAACTCAATGCTATCATTTTTAAAACTCTAAGCATTGCCTGCACCTGTTATTAATTTCAACAGAATATAATGCAAAATGAGTAAGACCAGAGTACAGTTGTTCTAACTTGGTTCTTTGTTTACCAAGGGTAAACTCTTACTCTGGTAAGAGATTATCTCCACTTAATGAATGCATCCTCAACTGATATATGTAACCAGCTCTCCATACTTTCTTGTTCAATTTTATTTATTTATTTTTATCAATAACTTTTGGAGAATGTCTAAACCCACCCTGCACATTTTGATGTGCTTTCATAGATATCTAATTGATAATTTAAGTCTTGGAGATTTGTAAAACTGAATCATAATAGGTGCACATAGATATGCATCCAAAGGGTTACATCACCTAAAGTTTCCACCAGTTTCCCTAAATGCAAACTGTATATTTTTGACAGTCAAATATCAAAGGTATTGGCCCTCTTACATTGAGGTATGTGGAACCCAGTGATACCAGTATTGTATGGCAGATACCACTTCCTCCAAAGGGAAATGTGTTTCATCTTAAATATTCCCATTTGGAAATATGCAAGTAGATTCTTCAACTGTTAGTATTTCCTACATACACAATCCTTTTTTTAAATTTTAGGGTAAATCTAAGATCCCAATCTGGGTTTTCCGTAATGAATGAGTAGGAAGCTATAACTATCTGGGCACTTAAATACCTTAAGCACAATAACTGCCTAGTAACACCTAGGTAATTGTTAAAATTAGAGTTAGATATTTTAGTATGTCCATTTTTCAAATGTAGAAAATGCTGCCCTCCCTAAGACACAACAAATGTGATATTTCAGATAGTTCTGTAGCATAGAAATTTCTGAAACTTGGCTTACAAGCCATCTTCTTGAAGCTAAACAAAACCAATTAGATTTCCCCAGCACGTTTGACTCCACACTGTGGGGTGGTACTATCGTCAATAGCAATCTCTTACTGCTCTAGAGAGCGCATCACCCACCAGGTGACAAAGAGTGAGAAATGCAAGAGCTACACCAATTTATTTCAACACTGTCCTGTTGTGGCAAGAGAGTCCCATCCTGGAAAACGTTATTGTTATTACTATTATCATTTGCCACAGAGAGGTTGGGGGAGGGGTCAGCAAGGATGCAGAATATTATATAAAATAGGTCAATAAAAGGGACAAGCATGACAGAAAGTTCTAAGTGGAGACTGTATGAATACTATTCAGTTTGAAAGATAGTTCTCATTTTTATAAGAAAAAAATGTAAGAAACATATATTTTAGTTATCATTTAACAGAGAAATATTAAAGCTGTTCAGGAGATGCCACAAGACTCTCATAAAAGGAAATCATGTCACCCTTATAATGAGAAAATGGTCATTTCAACAAGTTTCAGTACCTTGTATAAATTTGGAGATTAAGCTGTTAAATGTTTAGTTACTGTCGAAGTTAACTTACAGTTTCACATCAATACAAGTATTGTCAGAAGCAGCTATGAAATAAGCAGATACTTTACACTGGTGTTTTCTAGATGTCTTTGTATTTTATGCTTCATTTGTAGAAAACGTAGTGTTGAAAATGTATGTCAGGTTGTTTGTTGAAATGAAGCAATCCCTCCTACCTACTGAGGCTGAGGACAGTTTATGTGTCTAAGTGGTCTTCCATACTAATGGCTGGGTCACATCAGTGAAGTTTACCTTGCTGAAATGCAAACATTTCCTTAAAATTGTCATCACAAGTGACACCCTCAGAGACTTACAGTGACACCCATGGGTCTCCTAAGCTTCCTTGACGGAAGCCAGATGGAGAAGGTAGAACAAATCTACCACAGTTTGGTGTGGCCTTTCTAGTTCTCAGAATCACATATGGAGCCATTGACATGTGTGACGCCATCCATTAAAAGAAAAGGCACGATAGACTGACTGTTCTTCCATTCAGTTAGGGAGAAATGGCTGTGACTTCTCAACGGGGATCTGATGAAGTGGATCTCAGCTCTTCAAGGTGGCAGGTCATGCAACAAACTTGCTTTGCAATTTTATCCCTGCTGCAATTTCTGAGGCAAGCAGAGAAGGCAAAAGATTCCCTGAACTGAACTGTTTACCTTTTAGTCCTGTCGTCAGTTGCAACGGAAATGTGCAAATTTCTGCAGTGTGATTAAGAGTCTAAATTACAATCGACTTGGGAAGAATAGCGGACTCTTGTGTTCCTCAGTCATGTTATCAATAGGGAACTCTCTAGCCATGAGAGTCACCACTATCTTTTAAGACAATGCTAAGATCTAAATGAAATCTCTAGCATTCAGGGGCTTGTTAAGAGCTGGAGCTTGTCTCCAAAGAACTTAGAGACAAATGATACCTACTTACAAATGTGGTTCTCAAACGTGACATCAAGCTGATCTTACTTGCTTTTACGAAGCTGCTTGTTCAGGGCTCCCAAATGTGGTACAATGCTTTCAGCATCTTATTAGTGTCTGTGAGTGTGTGAATGGGTGCCTGGATTCCCCACCCTTTAGTGGGCTTTGCCTGTAAGCAAGCGCTCATAGCCTATATTCAAGAGTAGTTTCAGACAAAATTAAGACACACACATAGATCATTCTCTGAGGATTCAGAGTGCTCTAGGAGTAAGACCTCCACGATCCTGTCCTTCTTTAGACCCCAAACACTCTAAGACCAAGGGATGTGATTGCGTCCCTGCAGATGGACTGGCACACTGCAGGGCACTCACGGATATTTGTTGAATGAATGAATGATTGAAGAGGGGAATAAGTGTATTAGTTTTGACTTCTCATTAACATAATATATTAATTGGCACTCGAATTTCACATTTCATAGCCAGAGTCAGGATTTTCTCTAAGGTATAATCTGGAATCAAATTACATGAAATATCAAAGGTTTAAGGACCTTTAAGTCAGGGGCAATGCTTGGGAATTCAGATTTTTACACACACACACACACACACACACACACACACACACACACACACACACGAGTAAAAGGAATCTCTGTATTACTTCACAAAAGCACGTGGGCTACTTGGCATGGGTGCTTCAAATATGAGTTTAATTTCTAAAGTTTACAGATAACCATGCTTTAGCTTCTTAAAAAAAAAAAAAGTTATGTCATCAAGCATATTAGCATATTAGCATCCCCTGTGATATTTCTATTTGTGAAAAGAGTCCACTGACATTGAGAATACCCTTTATAAGCGTCCTGCTTTCAAATGCCACTTGCTTCATCTGTAATTACTGGAATGTACCTGAGCTACAGATTGTTCCCATGTCACCTGCGCCCCCTCCTACACCTGAAACCTGTCCACATGCTTATTTATTTAACAGATATTCCTGTGTCACTGGTACACACAAGATTCTAAAAGTGCATTGTGAAACAAGTCATATGTAATGCCATCCTAAAGTTTACTGAGGAAATCCTTAGTGCTTATTCTGGCCAATCTATTTCATCACCCGTCAGGTCCTTTTCGCCCATACTAGAAGAGCAGCAACAACAAACCCTCCCCTCATGGGAACCGTGAAATATTTCCTGCATAATTTATGTGAGCTTGCTTTTCTGAGCATACCCCTCAAATATGCCACAACGTTTAGCCATAAACCAAATCACAACCCAGTGATGTAGGCAACTGTAACAGGCTTTGTATTGCATCTGCCCTTAGTAGGTTGCAGCTTCTGGGCTGAATGTTTTCACGAACTCCTCCCTGTACCAGCTCTGTCCACTAGGTTCTTTGTACACACGGGATAACGAAAGCACAGATTGCGTGACTTTCCCAAGGTCCCCTGACTAGCTAGTAGAGTTGGGGCTTGAACCCATGAAGTCTGACACAATAGATCATTTGCCTAACAATGATCTGTGGGCTTGAGGAACACCAGTCCATTAAAATGGATGAGTCACTGTATATAGAAATACCTTGAATTTGTAAAGTAGTAAACAAAAGATATTAGTAAATTGTAACTCATAATGGTCAACAAATCACATCAGAAACAAAATGCTAAAATAATAACAGGATTAGAGCTGAATCCTACTTTATAGCTTATGTTCATGAACAGTACTTCAAGCCAGGGACATGCAAACATGTTCAGATGTAGAAAATTTCTATTTGTGAAAATGTTTCAATGACTTCAGAATTATTTACTGTCAGCCACTGTGTCTATCTGGTGCTACAAAAAGAAGAAAGAAAGAAAAAACGAAAGAACAAAAACCCGTGCTCTAAGGGCTTATAAATACACAGTGTGAAGATGAGCCAAGGATATTTCATATCTATAGGGAAGGATTGGCCAATTGTACCTTTTTTTTTTCAACATTGCATGTACATTGTGTCTTTTCAATTGTTTTCGTTGTTTTTAATGAAAGAACTGCAAAATTGTGCAGTGGTTCAACCTGACCAAAGTGGTATTATGCTGCTGGGAAGTAAACGAATTAGATGCCAGACTGGAAGTATTGTTTTTATTAACATCATGGGGATCATCAGATTGCTGAGACGCGTGTGCATTTGGATGTGAAGTCTCATATGTTTCTCTGTTCTTAACACATACCGAGATCTTTCTGCGTAGGGGTGAGGTTCTACAAAGAAAGAGAGATCACAGCTTTTCTTTTCCTTTTCACATTCCACATAGGAACTTCAGATACAGGATCTTAAAGTGGGGGGGGTATGGAAACCATTCTACAAGTGAGTACCAGTTTGGCTTTTGAAATCTCATCATTTGCTTTGGATGTTATCTGGCACACCCTTCTAAGGTCTCCTATAGAGAAGTTGTCCTGAGCTTTGGAATCCTGCACATGCAACCACACCTATCCATTAAAAAGAAAGAATGCTGGGGATTTGAACTCAGGTCCTCTTGCTTACATAGCACTCTAACCTCTGTGTACCTGGACAAATCTTTATCTATCATCCACTCAGCTTCCCTGATCAGAATTTTATTCTGAGAATGAGCATTGAGGTGTGTGTTAATATTTTTCATGACACCCTCACCACCTCCCATTTCCCCCACACATGTTATTCCATGGCAGGAATTCTAAGAAGCAGAAGCGGGCTTCAAATTATCAGCTCAGCTATAGGACGCCTCGCCTACCCAGTCTTGAGGCTTGTAAGCCTAATAACCATCCTCGTGAGTAAACGTTACTAATAAAACTCAAAACGTTCACTCAGCCTTAGCCCTACTACTGTGTTGGCAACATCAACTTTTACCTGAGGTTAATATTTATGTTCTATTGTAATTTAGACTAATGTCCCCTAGAGGATCTAGTGGAAAGGGCTTAGCAGCCGGCAGGGTCTATTGGCAGGTTGCAAAGCCGAATGGATGTTGTCAGAGCTCCCTTGAGAGTGCGTACTGGGTCTCCAGCCCTTCCTTCTCTCTCCCACATTTCAGCCACATGGTTAATGGGTTTGTTTTCCCCCTACACACCACAATGCTGCTTCATCACAGGGACAACCTGATACCTCCAAAACGGTGAGCAGGGCAAAATTTGCTTCTTTATGCATTGATTTCTCTCTGGCATTGAGTCATGGGGACAGCAGAAGCTCATTCACTCACTCACACACACACACACACACACACACACACACACACACACACACACACACCGATTACCCACATTGAGCACACAGGTATCATTTGGTTCTTTCGTTCACTTGAAGGATGAAAACCTACAATACTGGGAAGGAAATACTCACACGAGGACCTACAACCTATGTGTTTTCATTACATTAGATTACAAAAGGGAGAAACGCATCACACATGAGTACAGTTTCAAAGAACCCCATTGTGACCTGGAAGCTTCCTGTGGACATTTGTTTATTAACTGCACTGTAATATTTGAAAATAGTGGGAAAGGCTGGAAGGACAAGAAGCAGACTGGCTGCCTCAGGGACGGAGCTGTGTGTGGATATGCCTTGGGACGCAACACAGTGATTCAGAACCTAGCTCTCACCTTCGAACATCCTGGATCAGGCATTTCCTCTGAGAAACCTAGAGAGCTCCACTTAAAACGTGTATTTCAGCTCAATAGGACCAGCCCATTTCATTTCACACAAGTGTCTCAGAGCAGGGAAGACAATGTGAGGTCAACCCACACAGAAGAGATAACAGTGTGACCTAGGGTCAGCTTAACCTCCCTCAGTCCACAGCATGATTGAAGGGTTTCTCTTTTCCCCTTGCAAGTAACTGAAACCAACCATTGAGCACAAGTTTTAAAGAGAGAGAATGAAAACCTACAGCTGAACACAAGTATTAAAGAATGAGTCAACTCCAAAGCAGACAACATCCAGGCCTCAATGGTGATAAAATTCTTGCTTCACACCCTTTCCTCTCCCTCGCTTCTGCCTATCTCTCCTCTTTCTGTTTTCTTTTCTCCCGCCCCTGACATTTGCTCTCCTTGTAAGTCACTCTCCTCTGGCCCTGAAGAACCAGGCCTATAACTTCCTATAATTCTAGCTCCAGAGAGCTGACGCATCGTGCCTCCATGGGTATACACATAGACACATACATACATGTAATTAAAAATAATGCATGAACAAATACAGAAATAGAAAAGCAAATATCATCTAGGAAGATTCTGAATGACTCTTCTTGGTTCTGGTACATGTCTGAAGCAAATCACTATGAGATAAATGATGGACCAGACCCAGGCAAGATTCTCATATCCACTGGGTCTCCATAGAGTAGCTGCACAGAAACCAGGACTAGGGGGACACCATGGCACAAAGCAAGCCAAGAACTGCCTGAGAAAATGCCTATCCAAACGCAGATTAAGTTGTTTGGTAAGATAGGGTTACTAAGATAACATTCTTGGAACAGAAGCCCATACAATCAAGTGCGACAGACTAAGCGGGACCTGCCACGTATGGAGGAGGGCTGGATTGGCACTGGACAGATGTTGACTGCAGGATTGCTGCCTGCTCTGTCTCTTCCTTGTGCCTCTTTACATCCTTCTGGACATAATCTGATCGTCCCTCCATCCTTTCTTGGATAGAGATTTTATTAAAGCCTTCCAGTCCTACTGCAAATGGCTTGGCCTCGATACGGATCAATCAATGCCCAAACACCTGACATACTCGATTTTCAAGTTCTCCTGCCCCTGCACAAACAAATGAGCCACACATCTCTTAGAGCTAAGCATTCTCTGCTCTACCCTCCCCAGTGTCTCTTGCCACTATGACTAGTCAGTGTACTGCTCTCAAAAAATCTTTTAAAACTATTGTGTAAATGCTCTTCACACAGGACTTGTATGTTCAAAGTGTATGGTTTCTTTAAAAAAAAAGACTATGAAATATGGAACAAAAAGTTAGATTAAAATCTTTAACAAAATTATTTTAACAAAGTTTAAAAATCTATCCATAAGTAATCTTAATTTTCTACAGCATATTATGTTAACTTGCTACTTAGCTACTGAACTCTTACTTAGTGTGTGTGTGTGTTTGTGTGTGTGTATGTGTGTGTGTGTGTGTGTGTCTGTGTGTGTGTGTGTGTGTGTGTGTGTGTGTGTGTGTGTGTGTAACTTGGAGTCAACTCTTATTTTACAACCATAGACCTATTAGGAATAGATGGTTTTTAAATAGCAGCCATGCGACTTGACTCCATCTTGACTGATGAACTTATTAGGATGGAAACAAACACATAGCCAGAGGAAGTCATCTTCACTAAGGTTAAGGAGTGACTTCACCACCACCCTGAGTAAGATAACCACATGGTACAAAACAACTAAAGCAACAATTACAAAACTTCCTAGACCTACCGAGCTTTCTGCTTATCATTGCATTTCCTTTTTAAACCAAAAAGGCAATAGCAGGTCTCTAAAATACTTGGATGAATTTCTACGCAAAGATAAATTCCTGAGGTTATAGAGGTATAATCAGGCTAACCAATACTGACTTAGAGATGTATCTCTAACCTACTAGATCTTTGCTATTTTCAATGCCAGACTTCTAGAAAGTTTTAGATAAGTAGCAACATGTGTTTAATAAGTAACATGTGCTTGATAAATAAGGTTAATGAATTCCTAGGGTCTACTCAGGTTAAAAGTAACTGACATGAAAATAATATTCTGTAATGGTGCATTATAAAAAGGGTCAAAACCACCAAGGTTCACATTCATTCTCTACAGACTGTGTGTTGTTGTTTTGCTGCAGCTGTGGCAGTAAGGGTTGAAACACAGAGCTCAACAAACCCATGTGGAAGTTTATCACGAAAGCGACAGGGGGTACGGAAGGCTAGCGTTGCTCGGCTGGGCGAGGAAGGAAGAGAAGGTGTGAACAAGGGGTGATGAGAGCTTGCTTAAAAGAGAAAGCTTGCACATGTGTACAGAGCCTTACACAGCCACGCAATGCAGGGTATAACAACACAAGTCATAGCATAAAGATGCACCGTTCCAGGGCCCTTGAAATAGGGATGTATCTGTCTGAATGCTGCTGGGCATATCCTGCCAGTTGACAGGGGGTAAGGTCAGCATAATGCCAGGATATTAACACTGTAATTATTGTCCAGTAAAGTTGCAAGTTTCTCTATGAACAGCATTTATGGTTTAATGTGTATTGCATTTATGGATTAAAGTTTTATTTTGATGCTAAACTAAATCTCCAAACTCAGGTTTTCTTTATTAATACTTTTTATTTAAATTAGAAACAATCTTATTTTACATAGAAATCCCAGTTCCCACTCCCTCCCATCTTCCCATGTCCCCTACTAACCCATCCCATCCCCCATCCACTCCCTAGGAAGGGTGAAGCCTTCCATGAGGGATCATCAAAATCTGTCAAGTCATTTGGGGTAGGATCTAGGCCCTCCCCCATGTCTTAGGGTATGGGAATATTCCTCCATCAGAAATGGGCTCCTAAAATCTGTTCATGCACCAGGGATCCATCCTGGTTCCACTGCCAGAGGCCCCATAGACTGCCTGGTCCTCCTAGCTGACACCCACATTCAGGGGGCCTGGTTTGGTCTTATGTTTGCTCCCTGAGTTCCCACATGCTTGGGTCAGCTATTTCTGTGGGTTTTCCCAGAATGGTCTTGACCCCTGTTTTTAAGGCTCAAACTTAACAGGAATAAAGCTGTAAAACCCTAATTTTATAAAAACTACTCATTTGTTGTAAGGTCCTAAAGATAATTAAGACATCTACACCAATGCTCAGTCACCTTATATATGATCAATTTCTTTAATGTGTTCAAAACCACAAATGTAATTAATTAAATTACAGGAACCAGCTTTAATAGCCTCTGAAATATTTTTCCAAGGTTAAGCCTAAAGTTAATCACTAAAAACAAGTACATTTTGTTTAAAATCAGTTAGTAGACAATGCTTAGTCAAACTCTTCAGAGATCTGCTGACTATGACATTTAAAATGTTTAATGAAAAAGCTCTCCATGACAGACAGAAATGCCAGTTCTTTGGAGGCAACCCTCCAAAGAAGATGGGGCGTCGATGGCTCTACCTGAATTGCTGTAACTCTCACGACTGGGCAGAAGTGTTCCTTGTCTCACCAGACACCAGGGCTGTGCTCATAGCATGGACACTGAAGGCTCTACCCACACCAGTGTTGACTGTCCTGCTCTGCCTTGGCACGGGAAAATCTCTCAAACCCTCTGGATCTCTCAGCCAAAGGCCTATACTGTCCTGTGTAGCATCTGAAGATGTACTCCTGCCCTACAACCACTGTCCCCAGAGAAGTCATCGAGACCACAGAAACCATTTAGGAAGTAGGTAACTGTCATTTTTAACTGATACATAGGTCTTTGGATTGTACTTCCTGCTATAATTTATCCTTTTCAGAACTCTGATGATCTTAATGTTATGCCCAGATTTTGGAGTTCCTCAAAGACCAACAAGTAGAAGAATAAAAGTCTTCTATGTAAAAGCAAAGAGCCTTTATTTAAGCAAGCTCAGGCTCCATCTGTTGGATGTAGCAGTTGAGAACAGAGAGTGCCCAGCCTGGGTGGGGTAGGGTTTTTGTCATAGCAGAGGTTGGCGCTGCCTTGCTTGGTAAAAGGGCATGGGTGGGTGCTTAGGCTAAGGGACATCGGGTGATCCTATCTACAGGGGTTGAAACATTAGGGATTTCCTTTGGAACATTAGGTACATTCCCCTTGGATGGTCCATTTCTGGGTGGTGCCCAGAAGGTTCCAGCATATGTCTCTCTTGGAGCCAAGTGTTGCCCCAGGGCAAACTGAAACTCGAGCCTTTATTGAACTTGTCATGGCTGGACCCTCCATTTGACTGCTAACTGTAACTTGATGTTAAAAGAAGCAAGCAAAACAACCCCTTCCCTAAGATGTCAGCTGCCTTCTTAGTTGATTTCATGTGTCAAAATCACACCTCGCTGGCCAACTCTGACAGAGATAAACTCACAAAACAGCTTCCAATATAATTTTTAAACTGTCCCCTTATTTAAAGGAACTTGCCTTGTAATGATTACTCACAAAAATTAACCCTTGTGTGGCATGGTACATGACTCGATGGAAAGAAAAGGGTTGAAGTTTATGCAAGTGACGATGGTCTAAGAGAAGAAAAGCAAGTTGCAAAGCCTCTAAAGAAAGCTGTTTGAGACTTCCTTCCCTCTTTATGCTATTGTCATACTACGACTCCAAAAGTCCAGTTTTAAATTTAATCGGTGTCATTCTGATTAAGGTATCCTCCTTACCCTGGTAAAAGACAGCTACTACTATCATAGTCACCAAGTTTACATATTTTTACTTCCTTTAGTGGTTTTTTTTTCTAAGTATAGACAGTGTTTCTCACTGCACTGAAGACATCTCTATCTATTCTATATATCCAGCCCTCTGGACAGAGAAAACAGTGTTAATGCTTGTAACCCAAAATAATTTCCTTGGGTCATCAAGTTTTTATTATGACTCAAAGGCATGAGTCTACTGGTTTTTTTTTGTTGTTGTTTTTTGTTGTTGTTGTTGTTTTTCCCCCTACATCATGGATTTCAGTACAGGTTACAAACAGTGGTAACAGTGTATAAAACTTTTATCTCTTTTTTTTGGTGAACTTAAAAAAATATTCAAATAAGCCTAAAGGAATCCACTTGGACACAACTCTCACAGGTCAAACGTAAATAGTCCTGTCAATCATCAGTAGCGTAAGCTTCCCTGCCTTCTTCCAGTTCCTAAGGGTGGGATCTCTTTGTCTCCCTTGGTTTAATACTATCTTGCCCAACTACCAAGAATTTCAAATACACACGCATGATTTAAAAAAAAAAAAAAATGCCCTAAGCTCCTTAACTTTGCCTTCTGTCCCTAGTTCGTATCTGTCTCAGCAGATTTCCAGTGAAGACTGCAAACTGCTTTGAATGAGCCAGCCCTAGATGCTTCTGATGGAATTTCAACCAGAGTGAGTCTCTGCATCCCAGATGGCTCCAAAGCTGCCTCTGTACCTCCCAGGAGGTCCTCCAGAAGCTGGGCAGCAAGCCCCTGGAGAAGTAGATGTCCCCACAGCCTACATGCCTCCCTTCCTGTTGTTAGACCATCATTCCAGCCTTCCTGGGCCCCTACAAAAATACCCACATTGCAGCAGGAAGTAGGGATAGAAGAAATTACTTCTTTATCAGCAACAAAAAGATGGAATGTTAGGTCCTCAAAAAACCCAAGACAAGTCCCACTGGGAACCTGTGACTACTCCCAGGTGTAGTAGTAAATGTAAAGTCTTACATCCCCCCTACCTTAAATGTCTCCCCGCCAAGGGTTGGGTGTGAACCTGTAACAGTGGTCACACCCCTTTGGGTGTGGCTTCAGGCAAAGGGAAGCAGAAAGAGGAAAGATAGAAGCTTGCTCCCCCCCTCTCTCTCTCCCTCCCTCCCTCCCTCCCTCCCTCCCTCCCTCCCTCCCTCCCTCCCTCCCTCTCTCTCTCTCTCTCTCTCTCTCTCTCTCTCTCTCTCTCTCTCTCCCGCTCATCAGTGGATCTCATCAGAAGGGCAGAGAAACACTCCCATGATTCTTTGTTATGGTCTGTGTAAGTGTTTCCCAATAGACACCCACTTACCATTTATCATTTATCATTTACCTTGGGTCTAGTGAAATCATTACATCATCGCCTTCAGTTGGGCATCAGTTTCCCCTCCCCCAGCTTCTGGCCCTTATTCAACTCAACACGCGCTTTCTTGCTCTCTTGTTCTCTTCACTCCTGGCTGGCTTGGTGGCTTCTGGATCTCTCTTGGTCTATTTGCCTTCTGCTCTTCCTCTCTTACTCCCCCACCCCTGCTGCCAGGGCCTGGTTCTGTCCCTAGGCTAGGTTCAGTCTGCCTCCCAGATGCCCCTGCTATAGACATTCTCCCACAAATCTACAATAAACCTTCTGCTCAACCATACCTTGGGATAGTCATGGCCTCATCTTTTTTCATCCAGTAGTATGTGTGTTTTTCTATAATCATTCATCCATCTTTATGATAGTTTAGAGTGTGTATATATATATATATATATTGTTTTCTTTTAGACAAGGTCTCACACTGTAGTGCAGGCCGGTTTGGAATTCACCTGGTATCCCAGGCGGCCTTATACTCAGCAGCAATCTCTCTGCGTCAATCTCCCAAGTGCCCGGATTACAATATTAGCTAGGAGAGTTTATCTCAAAGCTCCTCCTTGCCCCGTCCCAATTCACACGGTTTGGGCTGCTGGATCTCCTGTGCCATGCTTGATCACAGAGTCTGAACTAGATGGGCACAGTGCTGCCTCCTTACTGAGAGTCTAATTCTCTATTTAGATTATGAAAATATGTGGTGCACTTTGATTTCACTTTACCACTTGACTGTAATTCTAGGCTAATGAAAAGAGAAACCCCCTTCGGCATTTTATCGTAATTGCCGATTTTAACGTACGCTGTTGCAAACCCAAGCGGTGACTTTACAAAGAACCCTGATGACTGACTCAAAACACAAGGAATCCCCGATCTTGAACTGGGTTGGGCTCTGTTACTAATAAGCGCCATCTAGACTGCCCTAGCGGTCTGTCTCTCTAAAATTAAGGGTGTGGAAATTGCTAAAATATATCAGTGAATGAAAACAAAATGTGGACATGGGCTACTCCAGGGTGTAGTTTGGAGACAGCTTACTGTAGACAGAAGGGAGAATACAGCCTCTGGAAGGGCCAGACTGCACAACGCCAAGACTGTGAGAGGAGGGGAAGAGAGCAAGAGAGGGAGAGGAAAGGGGACAAATAAACCGAGAGAGATCCGAGCAGAGGCCACCAAGAGCCAAGAGAGCATGAGACCATGGCTGAGATTATACAGGAAGGAGAAGCTGGGGAAAACAGAAGTCCAGCCCTGGGCAGGGACAGGTTAAAGATAGGGAGAAGGGTGGGCTTTCCTGGTGAGACTTGCCCCAAGTTTCCTTGAGACCTAATAAGTATAAGTAACTTTATATAGACTGATCAGGTTATATATTAGGAATACACACACACACACACACACACACACACACACACACACACACGTGTACATAACAAAAATTAATGGGAAAATATACCACGGATTTGCAAGAGAACAAGAAGAGTATATGGAAGGGAGCATTTAGACAGAGAAAAGGAAAGTGAGCAATGATGTCATTATAACATAATCTCTAAAAGCAAAAATTATACCGTAAGAATCTACCTCCTCTGGGCTAGACTTGTACAGGCTGCCGCACACTTAGTGAGTCCATGTGTGCAGCAGTCCTGTTGTGTTTAGGTCACGGCACCTTGGCGCCCTCCATCCCCTCTGGAGATCCACAGAGTTCCCGAGAGAAGGGATTTGATGGAGGCATCCCTTTCAGACTTGAATCTTCCAGGGTCTCCCAGTGGGCAGACTGCCTAGCTGTGGGCCTCTGTGTTTGTTCCCATCTGCTGCAGGAGGAAGCTTCCCTGATGATGGCAGAGCAAGGCACTCGAGTCCCAGTGCTGAGAGTGGGTGTGCGTGCAAGCTCTAACCCAGAAAGCTATCTCTAATTGATAACTGTCTGCAAAGGAAAAATTAGTTTTTTTCCAATGGAGTTTCACTGGGTGTACAGATCACACTCGAGGGCAGTGGTGGATGGCCAACGTAAAACAAACAAACAAAAAACCTCAGTGATGCTTTTGGAGGTATTTTATTTCATAATGCTTTACCTTGGTGTTTTTTAATTAATATATATATATATATATATATATATTTTAACTTACAGACGTTTGTTTATATATTACGGTTTCTGTGGGCTTTCTATGTGGGTAAATGTGTGTCTCAGTATCTACATATGGTTTCTCCGCTTTTTCTCTGGCTTTATTTTCTGTTTGTATTACTCTATTCTAGCTTGTTTGCTTTAATTTTATCTTATGTAAAATATTATTATTACTTATTACTGTTAGATGCCTGTTTGTATTCTAATGAGAGAAGGAAAGGGTTTCGATTTGGATGAGTGGAGAAGTGGAGAGGATCAGGAGATGCTGAAGGAGGTGAAAACATAATCAGAACATATCGGATGAAAAGCAAATCCATTTCCCATTTGGAAAAAAAAAAGAAGCTCACCTCTAGCTAGATAACGCTGACCTACATTCAGCATTCCCGCTCTTCCGCAGCTGAAGAGTTCGCAAGGCTTGTGGGGTATTTTGAGATGATACTCAGGTTAGCGCCAATGCAAATGGAAACAGAGACAGTTTGGTTCTGTCCTCTCATAGGTCTGTGCCAAGCTGAAAGTGATGCCTGGGGGTGGCATTTGGAGAGAGAAATGGGGGCTTTCACAGGAACAAGCTGGATTTCCCAGCTGAATATCGCCTTACACGAGACAATCGATCTCATCAGCTCCACCAGGCCCCTGTGAGAGAGGACAGGCTGAGATGGGCCTGGATGCTACAAAAAGCTTCACTTCAGCCAGGCAAGGTGGGTCCCACGTTACATCCCAGCACTCAGAAAGCAGAAGCAGGCACATTTCTGTGAGTTTGGGGCCACCATAGTCTACCCAGAGAGCTGTAGGTCAGCCAGGGGTAATGGTGAGACCCTGGCCTGAAAACCAAACAGAGAGCTTAATTTCTAAATGCTTGTTAGCACTTAGTCTGTGGCCTACTTCAAACCATTCCTGAGCCATACTGAGCAGGGGCCTGGCTGCAGGAACTAGAACAGACCATGGAGGAAAGCTGCTTATTGACTTGCTTCCAAGTTCACATTCTTTCCTTTCTTCGGTCTCCTAGGAGTAGGATGTCCCACAGTGGTGTCACCCTCCCACAGCAATCAGCAATCAAGGAAATGGCCTTCAGGCTTGCCCACAGGTCAGTCCGTCCCAAGATAATTCCTCAGGTGAGACTCCCTCTTCCTGGATATGTCTGGCTTTATGTCAGGTCACCAAAAAAAAAAAAAAAAAAAAAAAAAAAATTAACCGGCACAACTGCAAAGTATACTTGCTTTTTGCATTAAAGGGACTTGAGATCATAGAAACAAAGGATTTGCAGTTTAAGATCGAACTGGATTTTAATTTCTGTAAGCATTAAGAGCCAGCATGTTGTAGACTCTGCCTGTCGTGCAGCTTAATGGATGCGCAAGAAGGAATATTCCAGAGATCATTGCTGAAAACAGTGTCAGGAAGAACAGAAGCATTTTCAGACTCCAGGGTGCAGGAGCCCTGAATAAACCCATCCCATAGATGGGTTCTAATGTATTCTCATCATCGCACTATTTTACAAATACTTAGGCTTCAATAAACTCAAACCATAGCAGTGGACTTGCCTGCTCTAAGATTTAATCAAGTACAGTAACCGGTTTGCGTGTTATATGCTTTGGCAGGTACACAAAGAAAAGCAGGAGCAGACAGAAAGTATATATATTGCTTTTCCCCAGAAGCTATAGCTATAGTCCCTTTTCTATTACCGGATTTGTCTGAGTTCCTTTGGTCTAGAATAGTTATTTAAAGGCCTAATGGAATTCAGAATCCTGCCAAAATGGTAAAATAGGACAGACGGCTAGGTTTGAACACTTCCCCATACCCCGAGAAGAGAAATCTGGAAAATAATAACGGTTTAACCTTGTGAGAAAGAAAGCTCTCCTGAGCTAGCCAGTTGAGGAAAGGTGAAGGCTAGCCTGGGGCAAATCAGGAGGGGGGTCAGTGAAAGGACACTCAGGAGAGGGCCATTTATGCTCACTGACTTCTTGCTTTCTCCACACTCCTGCAGTGCCCCAGGGCTGCCTCCTCTGGGATCCCTGCAGGAAGACTCAGGAGGGCTGCCCGCAGGCCGCCTGGGGCACTCACCTTGCATTGCTGTCCTCTGCCTGCCAAGCCTGAGGACTGGTGGTTCAGGGCGCACAGTAGCTCCTGCCCGCCCAGCCCAGGCTCTTGCCAGGGAGAGGGAGACGCTGGAGAGGAGGAGGGCGCTGCGGAGAGACTGGCCAGAGTGATTGTGCCTGCTAGAGGGCACCCGGAGCTCTCCCCTCCTGCTGGATGACTGGTGACAGCTAACTCGGGCCAGAGCCTGGCTCTCATCCCCTGTGGGCGCAGCTGTAAACGCCGAGGCCATTCCCCAGCCCAGCAGACGGGAATTCATAAAGGATTGTTTCTCACACTCACATGTTTCTCACACTCACACCCCTGAAAAGCAGAGAGGGTCATCGCACCGCAATCCTCTGTACTCAGCCAAACCCAGTGTGCCTGCTCCAGTCCTGTCTTTGTTTGCTGTGCGAGCTGTGTGTATGTGTGTGTGTGTGTGTGGGTGCGAGTAAGTGTGTGTGCGCGTGAGTGTGAGTGTGTGCACATGTGTGCGTGTGTGTGGGTGTAAGTGTGTGTGTGTGTGTGTGCGTGTGAGTGTGTGCGCGTGTGTGCACATGTGTGTCTGTGTGCGTGTGTGTGTGTGTATGTTGTGTGCATGTGTGTGTGCATGTGTGTGTGCATGTGTGTATGTTGTGTGCATATGTGTGTGTGCATGTGTGTGTATGTTGTGTGTGCATGTGTGTATGTGCATGTGTGTGTGTATGTTGTGTGCATGTGTGTGTGTGTGTGCGTGTGTGTGTGCATGTGTGTGTGTGTGTGCGTGTGTGTGTGTGCATGTGTGTGTATGTGTGCGTGTGTGTGTGTGTGTGTATGTGTGTTTGTGTATATTGTGTGCGTGTGTGTATGTTGTGTGCATGTGTGTGTGTATATGTTGTGTGTGTGTGTGTGTTGTGCCACCCACACAGTGCACCGTGAATTCCCCATTTCTCTCGATACCTACTGCCCTGTTTCTAGGACACAACTCGCCCAGAAGCAATGAACTATGGCGGTGAAGACTGGGTTACACAATTCATTACAGCTGTGGAGATGGGAGATTGTAACAAAGTCAATGGATTTATTGTGAGCTTCGTAGACGGTACTCTAAGAAGGGCCGAGTATTTAATTAGACACTTAGAAAAACTTGGGTAACTCTCAAGGACCAAGCACTTCGTATGCAGATGTATCCGGTCCAAATCACAAGTGTGGAGGGCAATGATGATGCTGTTTTTTTGGAGTGTTTTGATTTTTAGATGTTTAACCACTTGTTTAACCAAACAGAGTGATTCATCTATACAAGACTGAGATTTGTTTGTTTATTTGTTTGGTTGGGGGAAAAAAAAAAAGTCTTAACTATAATTGACCTGCACATGTTAACCACACCACTACGACAACGTTTGAGCCAAATTCGAAGCAAGCTTTATTTTTTATTGGGGTACACCTGATGAACAATTGCCTCCTAAATCTAGTTAAAGAGAGCAGCCCCAGCGCATTTCTCAGGGCCCTTTTAAGAAGTAAAACCGAAAGTAATTGCAAAAGCGGGTTTACAGGATCAAGAAGAAGGAGCAGTAAAGAAAGCAGAGAGAAGTCTCAAACAAAACAAAACCCACCCACTACCACATGGTTAGCATGGGAACTGGGAGAGGGGGTTGGGTGACTATCGAGGATTCAGGAGTTCTCAAAAATGAGTCAAGGTCATTAATTGGAGGAGCAGGTTAGGTGCCGGGACACAGGAACTTCGGAACAGAAACGCAGTGCATGGAAACCTGTTTTTAACATAGTGCAATGGCTCCTGCCTTCAGAATGGAGTCAGGCAGGTTCCTCGTGTGAAGGTTTTTTGTTTGTTTTTGTTTGTTTGTTTGTTTTGCAATTCAAACAAATGTGACAAGGATGGACAGACGTGCTTGATAAATACTAGGCACGGTGCCAATTGAGTCTCTAGTCCAAAAGCATGGAAATCTCTCCTTCAGAATTCCAACTACGGATAAAGCCTTCATCTTTGAATCTCTGTGGTCTGTTTGGAGGGAGACCTCCATCTGCCTTCCCCTCCCAGTCCCGTGAGATAGTTACAAAACACTGAGTCAATCCCGCAGTTCACTCTGGGTCACACGTGATTGATTGGTCACAAGTCTTGGCCAAATTCAGTCTCTGAGATTGGTTTTCACAGCAACTCAATCTGAGATTCTCTGTGAATTATTACTGAAATCTCCATTCTTAAAGCAATTACTTTAGGTTGGGCAAATCATTTAATATTCCTTGTTAGCCAAAAGACTAAAATCAACGGTTGAACCTACACATAAAGCCTAATCGATTTATAATGAATTATTAGTGATTGATGGCTGTTTAAAGTCCACACACACAAGAATCTGAAATGTTCCTTCTTGTAGCCCTTCCTACCTTTCTTAAACTAAGGAGCTGTGTTTATTAATAGAAGGGGAGACACAATTACACAGAAAATCCAATTCTTAAAGTTCAGAGACTGTGTAATTCTGTCCTTCTATAATTTAAATTTTGTTTTTCTGCAATAACAGCACCACATCTTAGATTATTGGCGTATGTGTATCCTTCATTAAACATTGATGAAGTCAATGTGTTAATCCATCTCATTGCCTCTGCAAGGAAGAAATGAATCCATAAGTGTGGTCTATTGCTAGAATCCATACAAGGGCTGAATTCTAAGCAAAAATCATCCAGCAGTAGAAGTTCATGCAGGATTTCCTGTGACTAAGACAGAGCCTTCTGGTCAACCCTCTTAGAACAGTAACTTACCTCCTGAGTATAGACCTTCATTTTATATTAGATAAATGCCCAGCTCAGACCATACATACTCCAAGAAAGAGAAAGGTATCCAGGCTGTTAAAGAAATCAGGTAGACCCGTAGCTGGAGGGGAGTCCTGTTCCTATGTTATGTTCAAGTGAAATGTATAAGCAATGACACAGAGAAATTACTGAACTAAACTGCTCTGAGGGTAGAAAGAAAGGTTTATTGGGATCAAGACTATCTGGGGCAGGGATGGGTATGTGGGGGCAGGGGAAGGACATGAACTACTTTGGACCTGACAAAATTTATCTGTTCTATGGATCTGAGCTTGTAGAGGAGCCATTGGTATTTCCTGCTCATTGTAGGTTTAACCAAAGTTCACATTTCCTTTCTCTATTGGGTGAAAATACATCATGGCATTCTCATATCATTGCCATATATACCCATATGGGGAACAGCTGAGCAAAGAAAAAGTAATACATATTCCATGAAGACCTACAAACTTACCATGGCGAAGTCAGATAGCAGTGTCTTTTGTAAGACAGCACTTATAAAAATAACACAATGAATATATCACTAGTGCTAGTTCCAGACATGGAAAGAGGCATTTAGTTACAAAATATGGGAGGAGTGTGGGGCACAGTGGCCCACACCTATTAACCCCAGCATGTAGGTGAAAGTAAGATAATCTACATTCAAGGCCAGCCTGGGCTATAATAAGTAGTTCAAGGCTAACCTGGGCTACAGGAGACCCTGTTTTAAAAAAAGAGTGATAAGAAGTGAGCCAGGCATTGGTGGTCACACCTTTAATCCCAGCCCTTGAGAGGCAGGCAGATCTCTGTGAGTTCAAGGCCAGCCTGGTCAGGAGAGGTTCCAAAACAATACAGAGAAACTCTGACTTGAAAAACCAAAAAAGAAAACCAAAACATGCTAAAAAGTGAAATGCAAAAGTAGTAAAAGTTCTAAAGTAATTTGGATTTTGTTGTGTCTGTTTTGTGATGGATAAATACCTAAGAAGCTGCACATATCAAGGCATAAGTAGTTTGCAGTTTAAGTAGTCCCCACCCCCAGCCAGAGACAAAGACTTCTCAGTATTGTAGGGAATGGGAAAGTTAGTGTGATTATTCAAATGTAAAACCACTGCTATTATCCAGACTTTATTCTATGAAAAAACTGAGTCCCCTTTGGGAGAAAGGAGAGAGGGTGTTGAGGACATTTAAAATCTGCTCTTTGAAAATTTCTACTAAACGAAGCATTATGATCTCCCTTCTTGGGTTCTACAATGAGGTAGATCAGGGTGTCTAGGGATAGATGATTTCAATTAGTGCATTAAAATACCTTGCAGTTAACAAACTATGCGGAAATGTAAGACGATGTGAAAGCCAATGAGGATGTTGTAGGCAGCCTAGAGGAAGCAGATGCAGGAGGCTGTAGACATAGTCTCATTGGTCTCTCATCACTCTCTCCTCCAGTAGGGATCTTAATAGCTGGCAGTTATCCTGGGAATACTGGGTTTCTGCATAGATGACTATGTTCAGGAAATGAGAATAGAGGGAAAGTAGACAGGAGACGCTCACGCAAGTGGTCAGACTCTGAGTAGTAGTCACACAGTGCTGAGACCGGGCATAACGATGGGAAATTTTGGGCCAGCAAAATGGGTTGGGGTATAAAGGAGCTCAACGTCAAGCCTGACCACTCGAATTCAGTTTCCAGGAGCCACGTGGTCGAAGGACTCTGTTGTCTTCTGCTATCCACATGCACTCCTTGGCACAGGCACACATGTGCTCACACTCACACACTCACATATATGCAATGTATAAATCAATGTAACAATTTTGTATGGAAAAGTTACCAATTGTTGAAGAAGGAGGCCTATTCCTTTCTTGTGGTGTGTGTGTGTGTGTGTGTGTGTGTGAGAGAGAGAGAGAGAGAGAGAGAGAGAGAGAGAGAGAGAGAGAAAACATGAAAATCTTGTTACCACAAATACAGACTTCAGTAATTTACCCTTACAGTTCCAGAAATAAGTATTAATTTTCGTTTTCTACTGTATTACTTAACAATTAGATCAATTGTTTAGAACATACTAGAGATTATGTGAATAGAAGTTCTGTAAAGGTTATCATCAAAGGAACATTTAGAACCTCAAAAAGTAAATAAAACAATTATTTAAGTTAAGATACACTTTCTGATAAAATTTGAAGGAATGCACTTTGAATGTAAATTTAAAATCATTTTTAATGTAGCCTTGACCATCGAGCTTCAGGGCGCAATATTTTCTCTGACCACCAGGTAGCAGACAAACGCCTTGAAAGAAAAACTTGTCAATCACTACTAAATGACAAGAAAAAATACATAATAGCCATGGGTAATCTACTGTATGTTTCATTTAGAAATAAAGATTTCTTTGACAAAAATCAAACATCCTTTCATGATGAAAGTCCTGGAGAGATTTTGGACAAAGGGACATACCTCAATGTAATAAAGGCAGTTTACACCAATCCACAGCCAACATCAACGGAAATGGAGAGAAACTCCAAGCATCTGCTCTAAAATGATGCCCATCATCTCCATACCTATTCAGTATAGTACTTGAATCTTAGTTAGAGCAATAAGACAACTGAAGGAGATCAAGGGGATATAACCAGTAAGGGAAGACATCTAAATGTCTTAACTTGCAGATGCTACGATAATATACATAAGGGATCCTTAAATGTTCACCCGGAAACCCCTACAGCAGACAAACACTATTACCAAAATAAGTGTGTACAAAATGAACTCACAAGAATCAATAGCCTTCCTGATAGCCTCAAATAATAGAAAATATCTTGCAATCACTCTAACCAAGACTTGTGTAATTAAAAAATTAAAGACACCGAGGAAAGGAATTGAAGACGGTAATAGAAGATGGAAAGATTTCCCACACTCATGGAGCAGTAGGATTAACATAGTGAAGATGACCATTCAAAAAAGCAATCTACAGATTCAATGCAATCCCTACCAATATCCCAGCACAATTCTTCACAGATCTAGAAAGGACAATTTTCAACCTCATGTGGAAATACAAAAATACCCAGGATAGCTGAAACAATCCTGCTTGAGGTATCATCCCTGATCTCAGATTGTACTACAGAGCTATAGTAACAAAATCAGACCCAGAAGTAAGTCCACACCCCTATGTTCACCTGAGTTTTGATAAAGAATCCAGAAGTGCACAATGAAAAGAGACAGCAACTTATGCAATAACCGAATAGCTACTTGTAGAAGAATGCAAATACCTATCACCACACTGCACAAAACACAACTCCAACTATATCAAAGACCTCAACATAACCCTGGATACATTTAATCTAACAAAAGAGGACGTGGGGAATAGCTTTGAACTCATTGCCTCAGGAAAGTAATTTCTGAACAAAATACCTTTGGCACAGGCACTTTGATCTATTGACTAATTAATAACTGATTGATTGAATAGTTAACAAATGGGATCTCATAAAAATGAAGACATTCTGCATGGCAAAGAACACCGTCTTTTGGACAAAGCAGCAGCCTACAGGATGCGTAGCCAACTGAACATCCTATAAAGGACTGTACCCAAAATATATAAAGAAATTAAAAAAAAGCTGGACATCAATCAAACAAACAACCCAATTAAAGGGGGGGTAAGATCTGAACAGAATTCTCAAAAGGTGATATACTAAGGAATGTTCTTAGTCATCAGGGAAATGCAAATCAAAACTACTTTGAGATTTCGTGTTACACCCACCAGAATAGGCAAGATTAGTAAAAACAAATGAGAGCATATGCTGGTGAGGATGTGGAGCGAGGGAAATACTCCTCCATTGCTGGTGGGAGTGCTAACTCCTACAGTGTCTTAGTTGGGATTTTTGTTGCCGTGAAGAAACACAATGACCAAGGCATCTCTTGTAAAGGAAAACATTTAATTGGGGTGTTGAATGAATTAATACCTAGAGAGGATTTGTCATTAAGTGCTACTGGAAGAACACAGATTCCTTAGTGCTATTTTTTTTTTAATTAAAGAAAAAAAGAAAGAAAAGTAAAACAGAAAGCAAGTCAGAAGTATTAAATTGTTTTGAGCAGTTTTGCAATGATTCAGGCATTTTAAATTTACCATGAAATTGGGAGAGTCTTAAAACCAGCAATGTACACGTTAGAATAATGGGCATCATAATTCATGTGTAGTGATGCTTTGGACAACAGATATGACCCATTATTAGTCTGAGCAGCTAAAACCTAAAGTATTAAAATCGGAAATGTTAGCTTGCTAACTGTGTGTGTGTGGAAGGTGGGTTCTTAAGCATCAGAGCTACAATGAAATTGGGAGTCTTTATAGAACAGAGCCAAACATCTATGGTACAAGTCACATAATGTTTGAATTAAAGCTGATTGTTTAAAAAAAAAAAAAAAGAATTTTGCAGTTTTTATCAACACTTCAGTATTCCCACTAAAAATTCTGTACTAAATGTGTATTCTAGGTTGAAGAGTACTGTGTCTTTTAGATTATTAGTTTAAAAGTTCTATAAGAAAAATTTAAAAGCTTAAATTAAATCTCAGTCTGGGCAAGATTTATGACAAGAGAAATGCAGTTATTCCCTGGTGTCTTTCCCTTCTCATAGAAAGAGCATTTTGCTTCTCTGTTTGCTGCTCACTCTTTACCCAATATGATGGTTAATTTTTATCATCAACTTGATGGGGTATAGAATCTCCATGGAAACAAAGCTCTGGACACACCTGTGAGGTAGTTTACAGATTAGATTAATTCAGGTTGGCAGCCCACCCTAAATATTTGTGGCAGTAGTCCATGTTGGGAGTTCTGGGTTAAATAAAGAGGAGGAAATGAGCTGGATGCCCACATTAATCTCTCTCTCTGCTTCTCTACTGTGGGCATAGAGTAGCCTGCTCCTCTTCCTTTCACCGTGCTTCCCCTGCCACGATAGACTCGATACCCTGAAATGGCAGGTCAAAAGAAACTCTTTCTTCCTTAAGCTGTCCTCATCGTGTATTTTGTCACAGCAATGAGAAAATTAAGTAACATATCATCTGTATTTCACTTTTTAATTAAGCCCCACCCATCAGAACACACCCTTTTGCTTCTTTATTTCTTTGAGTAATCATTGGGTCATTTGCAAGCAGGTACAAATGCTTGCAAAGAGATTCAGCTAAAATGATAACAAAGAAGATTTTGTTAAAAATGAAAGAAAAATCCAAAAAACAGGAAGAAGAAACAGCATCAAGTAGTAAGGATCTAATTCAACTAGAATGATGGGATTTTTCTAAGGCAAGAAGCTTGGAAAGGAGAATTTTTGAACAAGATTATAGACTTTTGGTTTAGCTAATCCCTGGGAAATTTGAATACATTTTCCTCCCTCATGCCTTTCTGTATAATACTATTTTATTTTAGCCACAGCACTAATCATTACCACAAATGTGTGTGTGCACTTTTTTCTTTGCACATTATACAATAGGGTATGCAAAGGTTTTCGTTTCCTTGACCTCATGTCTAAGCTCTGAGGACAAAGGACTTGTCCTTTGGACTGAAGGGCTCTTGTTAGAAAGTATGTGGCACTGTTAGGTCCTGCAAGAAATATTTACCACATGAATTAACAGATGCTTTACAGCTTGAATCAATATTTATATCTATTCTGAAAAGTTACTATTAACACCTGCAGGCTAAGTGAGTCACTCTCCACATTCTCTATTCTAAATTATATCTTATTATCTGTTCACTTACCTACCCATCCACACATCAATGCATGGGGTTCATCCATCTATGTATTCATTCAGCCATTCAAATACTTATACAAGTGTGTGTGGCATTCTCCTCTCATATTTGTCTTGTGAGGAAACAGAAGTTCAAGGCTATTCCAGAAGTAATAAAACTGAATAGTGGCATACACCTTTAATCCCAGCACTCTGGAGGCAGAGGCAGGCAGATCTCTGTGAGTTTGAGGCCAGCCTGGTCTACAGAGCGAGTTCCAGGTCAGGCTCCAAAGCAATAGAGAGAAACCATGTCTCAAAACCAAGGAACAAAACTGAACAGGCAAGGTTCTTAATCCAGACTTGTTTTCTAAAAGAAGGAATCCCATAAACTAAAATCCCAAGTAAGGGGTTTCATAATTAATGAAATTATGTTTTAGAAAGAAAATCATACACACACACACACACACACACAAGAGAGAGAGAGAGAGAGAGAGAGAGAGAGAGAGAGAGAGAGAGACTAGAGAGAGAGAGCTAGGTTTCAAGGCTGAAACAGCATGATATATGTGTAGAACCTCTTTAACCAGCTAGTAAATAAATCCTAGCTGGTAGACGATAGTACTTGTACATTCAGAATATTAGTAGATCTTTGTTCCAATATTTGTACAGTTCTCCACTGATAAATATGGCAATTGTCCACAAACCGCTATGACTTCCAGGGAAGTAGATATTTTTTTTTCCTTTTGTTATATCAATGTATGGCTAAAATGCACCAATTCCTAAGCATATAGTATTTCAAGCACCTTAAAAGCTAGAACTTCAGTAGTCTCCGAAGCGTATGACCACATACAATTCTGACTTGAGTGATTTGTTGTGTGTACTAAGAGGGTCAGAATATTAATCGGTTTCTGGTCCACGGTACATCTGAAAGGAAACCATCCTTTATTTCCATGGGAAGAGAAGGAACGCAGGTGTTTATAATCTATCAAAAATATCAAAAACCTTTCACTATTCTTTGAAGAAAACAATAAACTTTATTATTACAGCATTCTGGGCCCCCGTATATTGCATGGTATTTAATACAGAATATTGTCGGAGGATTTCTTGGCAACCGTAATTCATGGTTGATCTCTCCCTGTTTCTTATGATGTCTAGCCAGCTCCCATCTGTTGTGTAGTTTCAGAACAAGGCTGTCACAGAAAGAGATTCACTGCCCGCCAGAGCAGTAGACCAGAAGCCGCAGCAACGTTCACATCTCAATCTGTAAAAGCAGTACGAATGCCCAGATGTGCTTGTGAAACCTACGAGAGTCAGAGAATGGGCCACTTACTGAGACAATGACGTGGTATGAAACATAAATACTTTATCAGTTCGTGCTGAGACAACGTCAAACAAACATCAATGTGGCTACGCCATGGAGGGGTGATCCTGAGACACTAGCAAACTTCAAAGATGTTCAACTCCAACAGTGGCATTTATCATTACCCTTGTCTATTCCTCTCTTATCCTCATTCCCCCTTTCCTCATAAGACATGTGGAAAATTAAAATGTTTAAGCGGGAAGGGCCATTTTATATAAGCCCCACGATTCTTAGTTTACCTTGGAACAACTGGTTAGCTCTAGTCAATCTACATGGTCTAAATTTTCTCGATTGTCCAATTCCCACTAATGCATATCAATCACCCAACCCCTTGTCCGCCTTTGTCACCATCTAGTTTCTACAAAGAATCGCATTATGTCTTTTGTTTTCTTCATTCACAGTGTGTGTCAGTTTGATCTTCAAATTACCACTTCGAAAGAAAAAAAAATTCTCATATTTAGCTGTCACCTCCAGAACTTTTATTTTTAATCCGTTTTTGAATTTCCAGAGTCTATAATGGATCATGAACAATGAAAAGATGTGGCTGGGCCATTTTGGCCTTGGGATCAGCGTGGTGTGCTACATTAGCCTTACTAAGGGATTATCTCCACTTGTAGGGCGTCATTTTTCATGTTTCTACAAGTGAGGCAGTCTGGATGATCATAATTTTCCTTTCATTTTAGAACTTCATGATTCTAGAGTTCTTTGTATTGCAATGTCCTTGATTTCTACAAAGTTGCCAGCCTGGTCATGAGATTCCCCACCCTCTTCTCCGCTGAATATGAGTGGGAAGTTATCCTAATTATAATTTTCAAAAGGCAGTCAAGAAAGGATGTCAAGTAATATAATACTTGGCATGTTGTGAATGAGATTTCAAACCAAATATTTTTAGCCTGTGTTCTCTCTTTGATGTGTTGTTATCTACAGCCTACTTGCTGGGCTCCCATTTAAGATGTGACTAAGAGTTAATAATATGGTAAGAATCAAGTGACTCTGTTTCTCCCCTTGTGCTACACAAAAGGGGGAGGAAATGAGCATCAAGAAACTCATGGCTATTATGAAGAAGAGTCGTGTGTTCTTTTATATTTGGCAGAGAAGAGAAATTCTGTGACCTCATAAAAGAGAAATAATAGTAGCTGTGATGTTCTTCTCTAGTGACAGTGGGTACTAGGGCAATAAGAATCTCAGAGTTGTCTTAGGGGTTTATCACTGTGAAGAGACACAATGACCACAGCAATTCCTATAAAGGAAAATATTTAATTATGGTGATCTGTTCACTGTTCAGAGGTTTAGTCCATTGTCATCATGACAAGAAGCAAGGCAGTGTGCGGGCAGACATGATACTAGAGAAGGAGCTGAGTGTTCTCACAGCCGACAGGATGTAGTCTTAGGCACTGGGAGTGGCTTGAGCATATATGAGACCTCAAAGCCCGCCTCCACACTGACACACTTCCTCCATCAAGGCCACACCCACTCCAACAAAAGCCACGCCTCCTAATGGTGCCACTCCCTTTGGGGACCATTTTCTTTCAAACCACCACAAGAGTATGATTTTTTGTAATATTCACAGCTGGATCATACACTTCCTGCTGTTTGGAATACTTCAAAAAATTCATAACATACAATTGATTTCCCTTGACTTAAGTAGGAGTATTAAGTAAGGATGTCCTTAAATGTACAACTAAAGAAACGTCAGTTACACAAGAACTGTTCACATGTAAGTAAAAAGCAAACATTTGGGTTTAAGCCATCTAAAATGATGACCACGGGCAACTATTGTCAATCCACTGAGCTCCTGTATGCACAAACTTTTGCAGAGGCATTTGCCATTACATCCTATGGCATCTTTTCCTTTTCTCTCTATATCATTAATATGCTGTGTTTGTGATATGATAAATCTAGGATTAGGGAGAAATACTGTTCTTCACACCTGCCTTTTTGTGAGCTTTTGTGGTCATCTTTTTTTTTTAATTAATTTATTTATTTATTATTTTACATATCGATCCCAGTTCCCTCTCCCTCTCTCCCCCCCTCCCATGACTCCCCACCCTCCCATCCAATTCCCCTATCTTTTAAAACTTATCTTTAATTGAAAACAGATTCTTCTCTCATACAGTTCTCTTCCCTTCTCAGCTCCCTTAAAACCCCTCTGTACCCCAGATGCACTCCAAGAGACAACAGCCAAGCAGGAAAAAACAAGAAACAGTAAGACAAGGCAAAAGCCCTGATAATGAGGCCAGACAAGGCTGCCCAAAAGGAGAAGAGTCCCAAGAGCAGGAAAAGGAGTAAGAGATAGATCTGCTCCCACTATTAGGAGTTCTACAAAAGCACCAAGCTAACAGAAATAACAGACATACAGAGATCCCGGTGCAGACCCATGCAGGCCCTGTGATTGCAGCTTCAGTGTTTATGAGCTGATGTGAACCCTGATTAGTGATTCAGCGGGCCATGTTAGCTGTGGTCCTACTGACATATCAGTCCCTATAATTCTCTGTTTATCAATGCCCAAGGCCTAGGGCATTTAGTAACATTTAGCAACATTCCCACAATTTGCCCACTAGATGCCAGTAACACCCCTTCAATTATGACCACCTCAAATTTCTCTATAAATTTCCCCTCCCTCCAGGCTGTGAGGCATAACCATCTTCAGTGAAATCTAGTAGAACTGTCTGACTGCCCTAAAATGAAATCCCAAATGCAGCTTCATAACATAGTAGAATCTGAGCGTTCATGCTTCAGTGACTACTGAGCTCCCTTGGGAATTTGCTTCTCTTCAGAAAATATGTTTTGCTCTGTTCATACATATTTAGGGATAGTGAAAGGGATAGTGTAAGCTCAGGACCCCCCAAGATGAAGTTCTCAGCACAAAGGAGATTTATCTGCCCCAGAAGGACAGAAGGCAGAGGATAAGAGACAAAAACTGGAGATAGAGAATGAGGGAGAAGGAGAACGGGACAAGAAGAAGGGGTCAGGGATATTTGTTCCAAAGGGACAAAGGATTATCTCTGGGTAAAGAGGAGACAGAGGTAGCCCATAGGAAAATGGGAATTTATAAAGACAAAGGTAAAAACCCGTATTAGGATGAGGTGTTTAATTTTAATTTGGCATATTAGTTAGGTGAGCCAAAAGGGACTTTTGACTGCTGGACTTCATCACCTTGATAGCTGAACCTTGGTAGTCAGCCTCAGGAGAAGAAAGTAGCCAACATTAGGGAACAGACCTTGGTGGCTGCTTTAGAAATGTAATCTAATGGATTCTTTCGTTGATTTTCTTTGTTGTTGTTGTTTTGTTTTGTTTTTGTTTTTTTAATCAAGGAAGAGGGATGGGGAAGAAGGGTAAGGCTTGCCAGAGCCATGCTCACCACATTTGAGCTAGCCAGAGACCCTCTACTTTCTAACACGGTCTCATTTTTGTAAAAGCTTTACTGCAGTCAACACTGTACTTGGTGGCATCTGCCTATGTTGGTTTCTGCCTGGCAGCATTTATATGGGTTGCTTTAGAAGCTGACGTTCTGTTGAGTGCAACTTGGCATGCCATCACTTTTAGGGTGACTCCCTTCTCAGATACTTCATTCTCTCAGCAAAACTGCCCCATAAGGAACTTCTTGGACTGTAGAGGTCAAATAGCAGTAGTCTGAGAGTAAGCAGCTCTTCAGCTTGACTCCCAAAGAGGATGGAACAATAGATTCTTTTGTGGAAACACCATCACACAGGAAAATATTGGCTTCTTATGCTTTTCTGGCCAGGCTTCACAGGCCAATATTTTTGGTGGTGAGCCTAGCTTTAATGCCCGAGACATCTCTCCGGCCCCAGATGGAGTCGTTGAACCATACCGAGTGTTGAGTTCTATTTGGATGTCATCAGAGCATTTTTTTAACATTAAAATATTAGCACCAGTCCTGAGAAGAAAGTACTAGATCCTCTGCCTGAAATTCCATCCTTTCTGATATCTTCAAGAAACTCGTTCTTGTCAAAAATAAGAGCCAGTGTCTCTGATCCAAATGCTTTGCCCACCTTGCTCGCCCCATGTATTCCTCCTCTATTAGTATTGTATGGCTGCAAAGGTGGTTGTGGTTTTGTTTATTGTACAAGTTCTGGTTAAAGTTTCATAAGCTCAATCTATACTGTTATTTAAAAGGTTGAATTTATTAATTGCAGTGTATGTGTGTGTGTGTGTCTGTGTGTATTTATATACATCTGTGGATGTATGTGCATGTGTGTGTATCTGTGTGTATGAATGTATGTGTATTTCTATGTGTGAATATGTATGAGTATATATGCATGTGTGTGTGTGCATATGTGAATCTGTGTGTATGAATGTATGCATGCATATATGTGTTTCTGTGTGTATATGTATGTATGAGGGTATGTGTATATATGTATTTCTCTGTGTGATTTGTGTGTATGTGTGTGTGTATCATATAAAGAGGATAGACTATCTTTTTATCTAGAGGTAAAAGGACAAAAACAAACAAAATTTTATTTGTAAAGTTTTGGGAAAATTTTAATGATCAAGAAAGAAAGTGTTCTGTGGCTGAAATAGTAATTTTCTCAGACTCACAATTACCAAAACAATCAAGCAACACTTTAACACAGCAGATTTGGGCTACATATTCAGACAGGAGTAAATAAATAATGAAAACAAATAGAAGAAAACATAATAAAATTTGATGAAGATAAGAGATTTTTAATTTTAAAATCATAGAAGATACCTTAGAGAGAGAGATGAAATGAAAATTATTCAGAATTTTGAAGAAATGATGTCTGGGTGTGGAAAAGAGCAGAGGTGATGCCTGAAGTCACTTTTATTCTAAAAAAGAGATTTAAGCAATATATTATTACATCAGTTCATACAAATTACCTATAGTTCAGTGGCTTCTGATAGATGAAAAGGACAAAGATCTTTAAAGGGATAAAATGACTCTTCCACCAAGGAAAGAAATTGCTGTCTTTGAATTCCTCAGTTGTCCTTCAAGTAGAATTTGAACAAAGTCAAAGGGAGCGTCCTAGGAAAACCTCTTGAACTATTACAGGCAACCTTTAATAAGGAAAAAATTGATCTGTTTGAGACAGAGAAATCACGACAGTGGGGAAAACATATTTTTACTGTCATGCTTTGTCATACACAGACATACATGCATATATATATATATATACTCAAGAATCTTGGTGAATGTCTAAAGTGAAAGTGGTTGATATCAGGTTTTACAAGATGACTTAGGCCCTGAAGGATGCATGCTCTGGGCAGAGGTGATACGAAGTGTGCATGGAAAGGTAAGGATATCTGATACACAAAGGTGGCTGGGAAAAACAATTCCACAGGCGCACCTGATCTGCCTGTGTTCCGGATAGAGGCACGTCGCCTGCATGCGATTAGGGAAACAGGGTGTGCAAAGCGCTTTGAAGGTTGCATGCTTTTGGCTGTCTTCCAAATCTCCTGGGTATGCGTGTGGCACCAAACAAAATCTGAGGAATAAACTTGGAGCCAGTAGAGACAAAAGCACTTAGCACTCCAATCCAGAAAAATCCTCCAAGTTCTGCCTGGATCAGGAGAAAGGGGAGCAATTTAAGAATTAAATGAGAGGTTAACAGTGTACAGAGGTTTGTGGGGAATGTCAAAGGGAAATTAGAAGGTGGCAAACAGGAAGCCAGGCCACCTCAAAGCAGTGAAATCTCCAGGATGACCATAGCTTAGGGCACAGCATTGGCATTAGTCCTTACAGGGTTCTATAGCACAATTTTCAAATATTTCAATTGCAGGATAAATCCATTGACTGGGGTGAATCTTATACTGAATAAATGTAGATGAAGTCAAAATCTCCTTAGCAGCCAACTTGCTAAGGAAGCATGCAAATAATAAACTCAAGCCAGTGACAGAAGTCATTATATGTGTACCCAAGAGAAAATAGAGACATTCCCAATTACTGCAGAAGGACAGTATCGAGCGAATTTTATTTCAGTGGTGGGGGCGGAAGGAGGAGGGGGGAGGGGTTGAAGCAAAAGATCTTGAATTTGCTGAATAAAAACTAATGAAGCCTGTTCACTGGAGACTCCATGCCGCAAACTTTAAACATCGCAAGGAAATGGCAACATTATAATGAGACGGTTAGGGAAGGAAGACTACTCCAGTGAGAAAGAATATCATCTCCAATACTAAAAGGCATAGGGACAAATGTCACAACGGAGGAGGCAATTATGGATGGAATGGGGTGATAGTCATGGATGAAGCCAGAGACCACATCTTACACATTAACTGCTAAATCCACATTCACCATTATGTTAGAAGAGAGTGTGAAACCGCACAAACAGGAGACGGATTTAACAATGGGCACGTTTAATGTCTACTAGGAAGGTCAGCAGCTAGTGACATCGGTGGTAAGGTTGATTACACTAGACTAAGGAGGAAAGGGACGCACACTACAGAAAGAGACGAAGGGCCACACAGCATCGATGATTTACTCATGCGCAGAATGTGCCTCAAAGTTTCTGCACTGTAAAATAAAGTTTCGCCTGCTCGCTCACTTCTGCGTGTTGGATGGGCATAGTCTCTGTTGGTTGGCTCATGTGTGCCCCTGTGAACGCTGCTTTTGGCTATTTGCATGCTAGGTGTCCTTGCTTAGCTGTAACTGCTCAGATTGCCGCCCTGTTCTCTCTTTCTAGTCTTCTATCTTCACCAAACCCTGACTAAATCTTCCTCATATGGTAGGTTCAGGGTTCCTAGGAAAATAAATAGGACATTGCTAGGCTTTTGAGTCCCAGATACAGAAACTCACTCAATAGTGTAGTTGGCATTTTCTGTGGAGTGACAACCCGCTCCCAAATAAAGACATAGAGACTTACTAATTGTGAATACTTGGCCTTAGTTTAGGCTTGTCCCACTAGCTCTTATAAATTTATTAACCTGCTTCTATTCATCTACATATTGCCTTTTTACCTTTCTTTATTTTATATATCCTATGTTCCTGCTACCTCCCTGTCTGTATGGTTGGCCCCTGGCGTTGCTTTTTCTGTCTCCCGCAGCCTAAATTTCTCCTCCTACTTAATCTCCCTACCCAGAAGTCCCACCTATACTTCCTCCCTTGCTATTGGCCACTCAGCTTTTTATTGGACCAGTCAGGTGCCTTAATTGATGCAGCACCTTTTTTTTTTTTTTTTTTTTTACATAGTTGAAACAAATGTTCTGCAACACAATAGCATCCACTCCACATTTTCTTGATCAATGCAAACCACAGTCAATTGTGATTCTTCATAACGAGCAAGGGTTGGACCACACAGATCTGAAAGATGACCAGCTGGCTCATCTGTAGTCATCCTTTGCCTCCAGGTCACTCTTGTTTTTATGGCTCTATGAATTCTATCCCTAATCATCTTGAGATTGATTAGATTATTTTTCCTTTCCCATATACATTTTCCTTTTTTTTTTTTTAATCTGTTGAATTAGTGATAGTTTTACTTTCTTGGTTGAAAGTTAATTCGTTCTCTAACTCTCCAATGTTTTATTCATGTCTGTGATTGCATTTCAAAACAGAGATGTTCTTCAGCTTTAGCATCCGGAAGCTGTCCTCGGTAGCAATTTCTGTCTGGATCCAATTCTTCTGGTAGGTGAGCACCAGTGCCCCGAGATTTAATGTTAGCAGCTCCTCTGGTGATAGTCCTTCGTCACAATTTTTACATATTGTCCTTTGTGAAAATTTCTAAGCAATAAAGCAATCCTCTAGTAACAGAAGGAAATGTTTTTAAAAAAATTCAGGCAAATCATTAAAAATCTGGCCTCTTTCTACTGTTATAGTAAATTGAAAAAATGTCTAGATACAAAACAATTTCCACACAGAAGCAAAGAAACACTGCTTTGCCACACCCTTGTGCATTGTTCTTAAGATTTTTGAGTTCTGATTGCTGCTCACATTGGGGACTTCTAGAATTTTCCCTAGCCTAAATCTTCTGAAAATACAAGCTGGTTTATTTGTTCGAGGCAGTGGTTTTTTTTTTTTTTTGTTTTTGTTTTTGTTTTTTTTGTTTTTTTTTTGTTTTTTTATCACTTTGGGCATTCAGTACACTGAATCAGATTGAAATTTCTGTCTTCTTTATTTATAAAATTTAAAAAAAAATAACAAGCTTTTCTAACACAACAGGACTGATCCACATATGAACTTACAGAGACCTTGGCAGTATGCATAGAGCCTTCGCAGGTCTAAGCCAGATTGAGTCCCAGAGCCCAGAGAAGACAGGAGCTCCCATCTTTAATCCAGAAGCAATCTCCAATTGATAACTACTCCCCAAAGAAAAAGTGGAAAAAGTGTTTTTGTTTTTTTTCTCTTTTCCTTTCTTTCTTTCTTTCTTTCTTTCTTTCTTTCTTTCTTTCTTTCTTTCTTTCTTTGTTTTCCAGTGAAATTTCACCAGGTTTACAAACCACACTTAAGGTCAGGTCCCATGTCCAACAATAGATAACCAACTCAATGGTATTTTGGGAGGTTGTTTGTCTCACAATGTTTGATCTGAGAATTTTTTTAACCTTACAGATCTTTCGTTTATATATTATGTTTTTTTTTATTTTATTCTTATGGGCTTTTGTGTACAAATGTGTGTGTCTTGGTGTCTCTGTGTGTTTCTTGTTCTTTTCTACTTTAACACCATTTCCTGTTTGTTTTATTTATTTATTATTACTATTATCATTGCTCTTAATTGTTATTTTAATTCCAGTTTATATTTTAATGAGAAAGAGGGAAGGAAAGGGTGATTTGTTGGGCGGAGAGAACTGGGGGACCTGGGAGAGGGAAGACCTTAGTCTATCTTCAATTTCTAAAAACGAACATGTGGAAAGTCAATAAATGTAAGAACCGTAGAATGCTGGGGTTAGAGAGGCAGCCCGCCTGGTGGTCAATGACATTCGTTGCTCTTGCAGAGTAGTCCCTGTCTACTCTGTGACTCACAGCCTCCCGTAAGTCCAGTTTCATGGTATCTGACACACTTTTCTGGCTCTGTGACCACCTGTATACACGAGTATCTGTACACACACACACACACACACACACACACACACACACACCAGCATGCACCTATGCCGTTCTTCTTTTAGTATTCTCACTGCATGGCTAGCCAATAAAAACTTGGAAAGGGGCTCCATTTGATCTCTGTTTTCTACTTTGTGAGATACAGTTTGAACTTCACCACCCAGTTCCTTAAAGATTTCAACATTGTCACATCATCACGACACCCTCTTGTTTTCCAAGCATCGCTTTTTCTTAGAATTTGTTTTAATTTTGTGACGCAGTCATTCCTGTAGATCACAAGGTACGTCTTGACCTGTTCTTGCTCAAGTTTTTAGTTACAGGTAGGCTTCAATTTTCTTTTAAATGAGACTCTCTGATGATATTGTTGTGATTTTAAAAAGTGGCAGACATGAGGAGGGGTTTGTATTGGAGGACAGTGAATGGGGAAAGGAGGAAGGGGAGGGAAGACCAACCTCTGAGGGCAGGAGCAGCAGAAGAGAAGAGAGAGGCAGGGAGGGGGGAGGATGGGTGGTAGGCAGGGCCCTGTTAAAAGGGAACATAGTGTGTATACACAGGTGGTGCTCTTAGTAGCTGCAGCTAAGAGCTAATCCTGTCAGAACCCCAAAGACAGGCCAGTACAGGTGCCTGAATACTAACATGTTTTACTCATTTTTATGGGTATCTCATTTCTCTGTACATGTTCTTCCTCTTCATTAATCTTATTCTGCATTTATTTTGGCTCCTTTCTATTGTATATCTACTAGCTCTCGCCTGTAGAGGTGACTGAAAGCTCTATAGACAGAGTTGGAACTTACCAAGAAAATTTATATGGCATCAACCAAATGGAGTTTAGCACAGTCAACCCTAGTTTTTCATGTATTTAGTTATATTCAAGCACAGGTGTTCTACATCATGAGAGACACATTAAAATAATTAATTTTAATGTTATACATTTTTCATGAATCTTTCTTAATAATTACTGTAGGGATCTACACTGAACAATGTACTATCAATTATTATCGCTTAATTTTACCATCTGAATGTATTCATAGAAGTATCCAAATATCCATATTCATATTTAGTAAAATTCATTGCAGTAAATAACCTATATACTCATCAATAGGTGATGACAAATCATTGAATGCACATAATAGCTTTTAAAACCATAAAGGAAGCCTAAATAGGTTAACATGGACAAAACCCTTAATTTTGTTTCAGCTATGATATAAGACAAAACCGAAAATGTTTGATGTTACATTTCAATAAAATTTAACTGCCGCTACCATAAATGCCCTTTCCTGCACCATCATGGAGCCCTCATCCAGTAGCTGATGGAAACAAAAGTAGACACCCACAACTAAACACTGAGCCGAACTGGAATCCAGATGCAGAGAGGGAGGACAAGACCAGGCTACAGAAACCCACAGAGACAGCTGCCCGAACAAGGGGGAGATAATGGGCCCCCAGAATCCAGCATTGTACTGACTCAGACCCCCTGAACATGGGTCTCAGCTAGAAGGCCTGGGCAGTCTAAGGGACCTCTGACGGTCGAACCAGGATGTATCCCTGGTGCACAAAAGGACTTTGAGAGCACATTTCCCATGGAGGGATACTCCCTTAGCCTAGAGGCAGGAGGGAGGGCCTGGTCCCTACTCCAAATGACTTGATAGATTTTGATGATCCCTCCTGGAAGGCATCACCCTCCCTGAGTAGGGGGGGGATGGGAGGGAGAGATGGAGTGACTGAGTGAAGGAGGAAGGGAGGGAGGAAGGGAGGGAGGGAGGGAGAGGGGACTGGGGTCGATATGTAATTATATATATATATATATATATATATATATATATATATATATATATACTGCTGAGCAGGTACCGAGCTTGGCCGAGGGTGTCAGGATTGAAACACTTAACAGGCCACCATGCGAAGTGAAAAGGAAGCTGCTGCCTTTTATTACAGAGAGCAGTGGGCTTATCTACCCAAGCCAGGGGATGGGCTAAGCATAGGAGGAAGTCATGCATCACCCACACCTGGGGTCAAGGCACCGGCACTGCACAGCGGAAAGTTATGAGAACAACCTTGTTTGATCAACTCGAGAGCATGGGGGTTCTACGGCTGGGTGGGGAGGAAGAGAGCTGTGAGGGGCAAGCACTTAGAGATTGGTGTACATCCCACCCTTTATCTAAGAAGCTTGTTAGCCTGTTTTACAGTAGGCAGAGACAAAAATTAACAACTGGCTCAAAACTCAGACAACTGACCCTCTGGTTCCTGTCACCTGTGGATACACAACTTGTATACCTAAGGCTCGGGGGACATCAGGAAAGAGGGGAGGAAGAGAGTACTCACGTGTCAAATTCTCAAAAAGTATTAAGAAGGAAAAAGGGTTTTAAATTTATTATAAGCAGTAAAATGTGTGAGCAAGTCTATGCTTGTATATGTGTGTGAGAGACAGGTGAAAGAGACAGGCAGACAGACAGAGAGGAGAGGAGATATTTGAGAACATGTGTCGGGGTGCCTGAGTGGAGACGAAAGGAAGGTGGGGACCTTTTTGTGGCATCCGTTCTTTCTGCCCACTCTTACATGGGTTTGGGGGACCAAACCTAGATCATCAGGCTTGTGCTACCGGTGCCTTAACCTACTGAGCCACACTGCTGGTTCTGAGAACAGCATTGTAAGCAACTGTGGACAATCTATTAAACAATAGTGGACCCACAATGAAAAACCCTTCCATGGGAGCTGTGCAGCCATTTCCAGGATCTGTGTCTTCTTTCTACTCAGAGGAAGCTGACCTTAGACAGACCCAGTTGACCTGAAGTACAGAGCAAGAAGTTTCTGGAAGGTGGTTGCTCTCTAGCAGGCTCTTAGCCAGTGACTGACTGACTGACTGACTGCTTAACTAACTAACTAACTAACTAACTAACTAACTAACTAACTAACTAACTAACTAAACTAACTAACCAACCAACCAACCAACCAACCAACTAACCAACCCAGGTCCTTTTCCTTAGTAGCGATAAATTCAGATCTGCAATTCACATCTTGGAGCTGCGTACGGAATCAGACTGACACAGGAGCTTTGTCTGCAATCACATGATTGCTCATCCTCTTTCCTATTCTGGATTTGTTGACCCTGGTACCAGATTTCTATGGGAACCTTTCTTTAATAAACAGCTTATTTTATACACGCAAATCTCTGTCTTGGGCTCTATCTGGAGGGAGTGGCAGGTTCTTAATCCAAGCAATGAAGGGTGGGATCTTTGCCAGTTGTGAGCAGCATGAATCTTGACCCTTCATTCCTATCTGTGTTTCTGTATGACCTTGAGTGGGTTTTTTTTTTTTGTCTACAGCCAGGTTCACACAGGACACGTGTGATGCCTCTGTGTATTTTATTACTTGTTTTCTGGGTCATATATCATATGTTTGCCTTACCTAGTGTCTACAGATAGAATATCACATTTAGCTATTGTCAAAAAAAAAATTCTTAGGATTTTATAGACATGATTATCAGGATGATAATGACAGTGCATTTTATCCTGTTTCTCTGTCTAATTTTTTTAATTATAAGTGACTGTTGATCATGTAAAATGCTTTTCTTTGTCTATTATAAAATGATGATTTGAAGTTTTTCTCCTTCAGATCTCCGAAGCCTAGCAACATTGCTTATTTGAAACAAACCCACCTCACATTTAATTTGCCAAGATTTATTTAGGGTTCGTCTCTGTAATCATGAATGAGAATGATCTCATTTGAAAGAATGGTTTGAAAGAGAATGGTCCCCAAACTAAGGGGTGCTATTAGGAGCTGTGGCCTTGCTGGAGTAGCTGTGTGCTTGCTGGAGGGAGTGTGTCACTGTAGTGGAGGGCTTTGGGGTTTCTTTTGCTCAAGCTTCCTTCATTGCGACACTGAGCCTGCTTCCTGTTGCCTGCCGAGATGTAGTGCCCTCAGATACTTCTGCATCATGCCTACCTGCACAACACTATGTTTCTGCCATGATGGTAATGGACTGAACCTCTGAACCATAAGGGAGCCACCCCATTAAATGTTTTCCTTGTAAAAGTTGCCACTGTTATGATGTCTACATCAATAGAAGCCCTGACTGAGACTACCTTTAGCATTTTTCTTCTCTGATATCACCATTTCTCGACTGTGTAGTGCAAATTAAGAGGGCTAAATTGCACTGTCAAATAAATGGATGAATATGCAACACTGTAAGTTGACAGAATTTGCCATTCAATGCTAATTGGGCATGATGCCCTTCTCATTGGAAGATTTGCAATTATGGATTTAGTTTTGTTAAAAAAAAAAAAACAAGGCTATTCATGTTTTCTAGTTGTTTTAATCTATTTTGAGAAATCTTACTCTAGAGAGTTACCTATGTCATGCATTACATTTGCTGGGACATTTCTGAACAGTGAAGTCATATTTTTTAAATTACAGTGTCATCCTCATTTCCAAATCCTTGTGACATCTATCATTATATTGTGATTAGTACATGTCTGTCTCTTCCTCATTTCTATGTCATCATCTGCACTAAACTATAAGTTGAATTTTGAGGGCTTGAAGCTTATCTATTCTTTTATAATTTATTAATTTGCATAAATGGCTAATGCATTTATTTCTAACATAGTGTTTTGAAGTTTTATGTGCCCTACAAATTTAGCATCATATTAAATGTTTGGCTACAATATTCCCCAAATCAGTTTTCAACTTTGTTTTACCCTTTAATTATTTAAAAGTGTAGTTTTGGAATCCTGTAATATGTAGCTTTAAAAATATATAGTATTTATTTAAAAATGTAATCGATTGCAGCATGGTCAAATAACATGATCTGATATTATTTCTTTCCAACTGGCCATAATTCCTTAATTTGTCCTAGACAACATTTCAACATCTGTAAAATAATACATACAAGGGTCCATTTCAGTGACTTTCTGCAAATATGTGCTCAGTAAATCTGCATTTCTAAGATAAAGCACTACACTTGAAGTCCTGGCTATAGCTTTATAAGTGCCTGAGAACTGGGAGGAAACAGACCTTCACCTATTAGTTTAGAGTGATTCAGTCTGGTATCTGCTTTGTGATGGATGCCTTTTAACATTTCCTTACTGTCTTCCTGAAGGAGTGGAGCAAGAATTGTTTAAAGAAAAGAAAGTGTCCTTCAGTGCCCATGGCTTTCTCACCAAGTTGTGAGCCTTGGATTTCATGAACTGAGCTAATCTGTTTGTGTTGCTGACCAGAAAAAACAAACAAACAAATAAAAACAACTAAAGACAAAGGGTTGCTTTTAGAGCTGTCTCCTCCTGCCCCAAACAGACATGGCAGACACAGCAACTGTGGAATCAGTTACTCTAAAATTATGTGCTAGTCAATAACATTTATGTCAAGTGGTAATAGCTCGTGATAATTCCCATTAGCCCCAGAATATTTCATCCTTAGAAAATGTCACAGTGACTAAACGTATTCAGATGTAGCCAGAAAGGGTAGGAGATGGACATGAGTAAGACTTCTGGGGATGGACTTTGCTTACTAGTCGTCCCTGACTCAGCCAGTAGAGCTTTTTAAATTTTATTTAATTATCTTTCTTATTTTACATATCGGTCCCCGTTCCCTCTCCTTCCCATTTTCCCATGCCCCCCACCCCTCCTATCTCATTCCCCTCCCAATTCCTACAAAAACCTCAGTTCCTCTAGGGCAGCCTGCTTTGCCTGATTTTTCTTTTGTCCCTTCACATGGTACCTAAACAGTCCTGTGCCACTGATGACTCAATAAAAGCGTGACAAGGGGTTGTATTTTAAATATTCCAAAGGGACTCTTGACTATTCCTAGTGCAGGCTTCTACAAAGGAACATTTAAGAACGTATGTGAATAAGTTAAAGAACACTCAGGAGTATTTCATCCTAGAAGAGCACAGGAAAACCCTGAAGCCAATTGCATTATCAGAAATAGCATCCATTAATCTTTAGCCAAGCAGCGTAAAGGAAGGATACTTTCGAAAGGAATTGTCCTTAGAATGGAGTCATGGTTTGATGTGCTTTGTTTAGAATACCTTCCTTTGAGAATCCGCCACCTGCAGCCGACTGGCAGCCTCTGCTTCTGGGCATGGAGCAGAGTAGGTAATGATACCGATGAATTAATTTACAATGGAGATGGTTCTCAGTCCAGTGAATACATCACTGCAATGCAAGGTTGATGCCTACTTTTTCAGCTGTAAACCATGCAGGCTAGCTTCAGGCCTTCAGATGGCAAGCATGGGAGAAGTTCCCATCGCTTGTGGGTCAATAATTCACTGGGAAGATACTCCAAATATGAAAGTTATATCTCTTTAATGAAAACAAGAGCAAAAGCCTACATGGGGAATCAGAGAGAGAGGGGGGAGAGAGAGAGAAGAGGGAGAGAGAGAGAGAGAGAGAGAGAGAGAGAGAGAGAGAGAGGAGGAGGAGGAGGAGGAGGGAGGAGGAGGAGAAGGAGAAGGAGAAGGAGAAGGAGAAGGAGAAGGAGAAGGAGAAGGAGAAGGAGAAGGAGAAGGAGAAGGAGAAGGAGAAGGAGAAGGTGAAGGAGAAGGAGAAGGAGAAGGAAATTTTCCTGGAATTTTTCATTCCTGGGCACACTTTCTATTTGTCCTGATATTTCCCTAATTTCTACTTCAGCTACAATGCACTGAAGCATTTTTAGTCATTGAACTTCTCTTCATCATAACATATATCAGGCCATGTATTTCGTTAGCCAAAATTCTTCCTGGATATCTATTGCAAAAATTCACACGACATAAGTCTTCATATTCTTCTCTCAGTGGTTTTAAAATGTTGTTGGTCACATATTGTCAGACAAACAATGAATAATCTTTCCTTTCAACTTCTAGTAGATCCCCTAAATGACTCTAAGAACATATTCTTTAGGGACAAGTTGGTTTCTGCTCTAAAGTTACTGAAATACATTGTCAATAAACCCTGATGTAAGTATTAATCATACTTTTTAAGATACAAAAGAGACACAATGATAAAATTATTGACAAAGAGAAAAAGAACTAAAATGAGTGGTTATTCGATAGTAAGTGAAAACTGGCAACTAATTGAAAGGCCAGTCAGTGGAAAACAGAGGAATTACATATTTTTTGTGACTGCTTTACTTACAAGGCATACAAAAACCCACTAAGTTCTAATAAAACCCAAGAAAAAGGCTTTGTAAACCTAATTGTAGTGAATCTATTTCATCCTGAAATATATATATTCTTTTTCATATATATATATATATATATATATATATACATACATACATATATTCGAATAATATATATTATTCTCTCCCTCACAATTCAGCCTTCATCCTTAAGGTGAAATGTAAAGGTACTTCATATATCCACCTAAAATAAGCAATAGATCTATTTAAGGAGTCAATGACTTGAAAGAGAAACTTGACATGGACGGTGTTTCTCCTGGATGTGCTAATATGAGTTTCTGCACACAATCCAATATTGTTCTGCTCCTGTTTGTAGGCAGTGTCTTTCTATATGGCCCAGGCTGGCCTTGAACTCACAGTTCTCCTGCCTTATCCACCCCCAAGTGCTAGAGTTACAGTAACGTTGCCAGTACAGATGGCTTTCTTTGTTTATATTATTTAGGTGTGCATTTAGGAAACCTGTGGAAAAATTAGACATCGTGGGGTAATTATATCCATAGTTTCATCATCTGAACAGACTGGCTCTCTACTTAGAGCTAGGTTTACAAGGGACAAGTACCATGTGTAAGATATTATCATTTTCTGGGGAATACCATTACCTTTCCCCGTACATTTAGTGGAAATTAATATATCAGATCATTGGAAAATATTACAGAAATGTGACTAGAGAGATGTTTCAGCAGGCAAGAACATGTACTCCTCTTAGATCAGACTAGAAATGGGTTCTCGGCCCCCATGATGGGCTGGCTGTTCATAACAACCTCTCGAACACAGCCTCATCTGAGCACATGCTGCCTTCTGGTGGCTGAGACCATTGCACGCATGCAATGCATGTATATGCCTGTAGGCAAGACACTCATACACATAAAATAAAAATGACTAAATCAAATATATTTAAAAATCAATCACTATTAGCATGTAAATATTTCGTGTAACTTACCAGCAAGTGACCAGAATCATCAAGTGAAGCCAGAATCAAACAGATACCCAATCTCTTGCGAATGTTTCTAGTATTAAGAGTAAATATAACACAGGAAACCCAGTAGCCACAGTTTTAGCAATCAACTTCCAGAGAGGAAAACACCAACAATTATAATCCCATGTACTTGAATTTCAAGCTGTGAGCTTTGGCACAACCCTTCTCTTTTGTTACAGAAAACATTTGAAGCGAATGACTTCACCAGTAAACTCTAGTAAGAATTAAAAGAGATAATCTCATTTATGCTTCAATATCCATAGCATCTGGATATATAAAATGAGACTATAATAGCAATATGGATACAGTTCATTTGTGCCTAACACTGGTAAATGATTTCAACTTATAATTCAGATATTTTTCTCTAAAGACGATGGGAAAATAGCTTTGTAATGCTACATGCAATTATACATTATTGGTATTTTAGAATGTTTTATTGTAGAAGTGTTTTAAATTCTACAGTTTTAAATCTTCAGTTTTTAATTCAAGAAGTTGGGGTCACAGTTTAGATATAAAAGTCTTTTGTGTTGAGATAAAAGTTCAGCAAAACTTTTAAGCTACTAATTAAAATAAGTGATGATTTTTAAAACTAATTTATTAACTTTAATAGCAGGGCATGCTATGACTTCTACGAGCATTGTCATTTGGCTGGAAATTACAGAGTTTGTCGGGCAGTTTTAAACTACTCATTTTTAAATTTTGATCATATATGTATTGCTAATAGAAACAAGGAGGGTAAAACATTGGTATTCTACCTTCCTTTTGACCCACAAGACTCCTGGCTGCAGTATTTATCATTATCATGAAAACATCTAATACCACATTATCTCTTAGGCCATTGACTTATCAGATTCCTGGGTTAAAGAATGATCTATTGTATTGGTGATGTTGGTAAATATTTCTCTAAACCCTCTCCCTGAGCCCTTAGTGTGATTCATATACACATATGAATATATATGTAATATATATGCACATATTCACACATACACACACATATAGTCTCCATCTATGTTATAAATACTAGAGACTGGTTTCAGAGTCCAATACACATGGTAACTAATTTCAAAATAAGTAGGATGTGAGTATTGAGACTAGGATGTTATGACTGAGGAAGACAGCATGCAAATGGGGAAAACAGTTTGATTAATTTACAGACTGGGACCTAGTAACTTGACCAGGGTTGGTCTTACATCAAAGGTAATTCCGTTAGCTATCATACCCACATTATGCTTTCCACATTATTAGAGTTGGTCCAGAAGACCACAAAGCTCCCAGTGTGATATTAAAAAGGTCTTGGG
>JANBXA010000077.1:2935000-3120000 GCA_030556225.1 Cricetiscus sungorus | reverse complement strand
TGCATCTTCCTCTCTCGAACCACTTGCATTTTTGTTTGTTTGTTTTGTTTTGTTTTTAATTACAACACTCACTGTATGAATGGGAGTCAAATTTGGAAACGGAGAGAGGGATCTTGGCAGAATACCTGGCTCCAGAATCCATGCATGAGGAGCCTAACTTGGAGTGTGTTGAATTGGAGATTTCTTTGAGACTTTCAAGGGACTTTTAGAGAATTACCAGAGATAGTCAGATTGCAATGTGTTGACCAGGACACAAAGAGTCTATAGATTTCAAGACTGCCAAGTTACCATGGGTAATAATAGAAGCAGAAGTCATGGAATGGATTGGGTAAAAAGTAAGGAATAAAGGTTTCCAGTCACCACTGGAAGACAGGGGGTTAATTTACTTCTCTTTAATTCTGACCTGGCTCTTATGACTTGCTTCACTAAAGAATTGTGGCTTTAAAGTGTGATGGGCCCCAGCTTGTTTGAATCCTTCTGAAGGTTTTTCAGAAGGTTGTGGGTTTTCCTCGGAAGGAAGTGTGTTTCTGGAGGCGGGTCTTAGGGTTGGTAATCCAGTCACATTTCCTGCTCATTCTCAGCTTCATGAAGTGCTGTCTCCTTCTCTTGTCACCATACTTACCCAGTCACAATGGAGTACAAAACAAATTAAACACTTCCTTGCTCACATTCCTTCTTATCCAGGTAGTTGTTGGTGCTGCTATAGCAATAACTAAGTAGTTCAGAAAACACGGCAGAAGTGTTTATTTTTATTGTTACATCATAAGAAGCCTTACAGTGTCTGCCTGAGTCTTCTGAAACACACAATGTGAAGTGTTCTCAGAAATTATTACTCTTTATCTTTCAAATTTCTTACTAGTATATTAATAAAAATTTAATGTCTGTTAGTCATTTCTTTATTATTTTCTGCTTAATCTATATTGATGTGTATCAACTGGTATATAGTTAAGATTTGTCTTATTTTCTGGTTTGAAAATGATAACTTTTATAAGGATTTATTACCATAATAACTATAGTGATCAATTTTTATAATCTTATTACAAAAATAAATCACTGACCAATTAAAATGCCTATACTTACAATCCTTTGAGTAAGTAAGTTTGATATTCTCTGTGGGCAAAATGGAGACATTCAATGCTAATATTTTCAGAAGTATTTTATTATTCAAGCAGGACTTTTCTGGCTTTACAAATAGCTACACATTAATATCATTCCCAGAAATACCACCACCATATGGCAGAGAATTAGGTTACTTCTTTAACCTAGCAACCCCGAGGAAATACCACTCTCAGATCAAATGATAGTAAGAAAGCTATTCTAAAGAGGGATGAGTGGGGACTAGATAGCCACCCATTTCATTCCACGTGAGTAATAGCAAGTAGCTGTCACATCACAGTTGCTCACCTCTTCGATGTCCTACATTCAATTTTCATACATAACACCATGACCTTGCATTCTAGATATGAGAAACGGGAAGCTTCCTAGGCTCTTCCCTTGGAAACTCTTCCCTAAGAGTTTAAGGAATAATGCTGTCTGTCACTGCTAGTAATTTTTCTGTGTGTTAGTCCCTGAGTTGAGGTGAAGGGGTCTACTACAAACTCAGAGGCTCCCCAACTAGCTGATCATTTCCTAAGATTTATAGATGACAAAGTCCTTCACCTAGCCTGTTGCTTCCTCAGAGTAGAGAAAACTTCTCTGGGTCTGAATCATTAGGAAACCAATTTCCAAAGGCCTCTTTTCAAGGAGAAACCAAAGACATAATTAATGTGCTATGGTGGGTTATTGGCTACGTAGACCCTAGCCTTCCACGTGACAGTGTTAGAAACAGACTTCATTGGACAACATGGCATTGAGAGTTTGGTCCCTAATTACCATTCAAAATGCTTGGAATACTTTATAAAGTAATACTTACATTAATTAAAGAAATTATACACTTTAAAGTAATACTTTCTATTACCCATTGAACATTCTAAATGCACTTGCACAGTTACAAAAATAGTTAGATTTCATAGGCAGAATCACTGTGACTACATTTGAATGAGAAGTTTCACTACATTTTCTACAGCATTTTGTCTTAGCTTATAGGGAGTTACAAAACTTTACCCTCTTTGTCTTTTAAAATATTTCACCTCTTAATTATTAGATATTTAATTAACAATAATCTTAATATTTAATATTTTTGAGATTACAATTAAATTATAACATTTTTCTCCTTCCCTTTCCTCCTTCCAAACCCTTCTATATACTTCCCTTCTTGCTCATTTTCAAATGCATGGACTCTTTAAAAAAAAAAAAAAAAATATATATATATATATATATATATACACACATATATATATATTCCTAAATACATAAACACAACCTTCTCAGTCTTTATGTTACTTGTATGTATATGCTCATCACGATGATCACTCAGGCTGGATAACTTAATGGTCTTCCTTTCCCTGGAGAGAGTATTTCTTTCTCAGCAATCAATTTAATGGAGCAAATATAGTTACATTAATTACTTTAAAATCGGACCTTAAAGAAAACCAGCAATTGAGTATGTCCTTCCTTATTTTGCTAACAACAGTGGGTTTCCACATTCTCTGTAGAAATAGCAAGTGAAAAATTTTTCCTAGTACAAACAAGTTAATGAGTCAGATTTATGTTAAACCTCGTTAAGACTCTTTATCTTGCTTCTTGATGTTTCTTCACCTAAAATCCTTACGAACCCAGGTCAGGGAAAAGAAAGATCTTTCTGTGTAGAAATGGCCATGCATACAATGATACCATCATGCTAATATATTGACAATGGCCACAGTTGGTTTCTGGCTCAAACCTTCTCCCCCCTTTATACTCTTTGAGCCTCGTGACTAGACATAAGCAGAAGAAAATCAGAGATATGACATATATTGTCTATCTGCTGTAGAGTCTACATGCATTGGATAGAAATGCAGTCTCAAACTTTAATAGTCAAATTAGAGATTGAGTTTTGTGCCTTGCACTCAAGAGACATAGGCAGAGGAATCTCAGCAAGCTCACAGCTAGCCTGTGTGTGAGACCAGCAAGGACTATACAGCAAAACCTGTCTTAAAACAAAACAAAACAATTGGAGGACAAAGGCATTATCTATATTTGTCCTCTATTATCAGCTATTTCCCAGGCTTCATGGGTGTGTTCTTTTTATTTCTCTCAGCGGAATAGTTATTAAAAAATTGTCCCAGTGACTGTCTCGATTTAATTTTCTGTCTAATCATCAGCTTTTCATCTCAATTCCTCCCAGAAGAGTATTAAGCGAGAATAAAAGATACCTGTGCATTTCACAGACACATATGCAAACACATATGTAATTAAAGAAACTCCTAAAATAATACTATAAAAGTGAGGGAGAACACCATACATGGTTGTGAAGATTTTTATACTGGCTTTCCAATAATGTGAAAAAATTATCCACTTTCTTTAAGCATTTTATTGATAATAATAATATGTTTATCAAGTTATAGGAAAAGTTAACAAAACCTAGCTCATGATTGGCAATGTATTGTTGACAGTAAAATGACGTAATATTCTTCAGTCTTTTTGCTTAAATAAAAAATAAAATTTTTTTATCTTGAAAAAATTTACTATACTTTCCCATGTACAACTAGACATTGTATGGAATGACAGTAAAGAAAAGGGGGCTTCGTTTAGCATTCACTCTTGAAATATGTCTGTTTAAAATGGAAATATAATATTTTCATAGGTGACACAACAAGATCGAAAAGAAATTTATAAATTATATTCATATTTATCTACCAGGTCAACTGTGTGATCATCTTTAATCTGAACTTAAAGGCTTCATGTTCATGATTTGCTAATTCCATTAAGGCTGTTACTTTTAAAAGCCGAGAAACAAAATATTTATTTCAGTAAACAATTTTATTTATAGTGGAATTCAAAAAGTTTTATATTTAAAATTATCCACAATGTATTATTTATTGCTTACATTGAAAAGAATTTCTTACAAGAAAAGATGAAAATATATACCATTGTTACATTTTCATCTGATACAATATGAACAAAAGATTAAAGAGAAAAGCAAAGTTAAATATATTTTGAATTTTCTATAACGGATTCCAAGGTACTAAAATGTTTTTGAAGACATAAAAAAAAAGAGATCTAAATACGAAAGTTATTTTGATGATCAATGTCGGTTTACATTATATACGTATAAGTTAAGAATTGCTATAAGCAACTGTCACTTAATTGCCCCCATCAGGACAAATACTTTTGCAACCGTGAATCTAAAACAACAGGGAGTTAAAAATGAAGACAAAGAGAAAGAACAGGCAGAGGAGAAGTCATCATTGCAAATGTGACTTTCAATTTCCTTATAAAGTGGCAAGATAATAATTACAACCGAAAAGCAGGCATTGTCCACAATTTGTCTTCGCTTCGAGCACAGGGAGGGGGGCGTCATTCCTCCCGTGCGGTAGTTCATAACACATGATAGATAAGTCTGGAACCGGAGGCTGCTGGGGTTGCAGGCTGTGAATTGGTGTTGGCAGCTGGAGAGAGAGAAATTGTGTCCTGGAGAGACAGCTCGGTTCTCTCTGCAGACGTGATCCGATCCACTATGCTGGACAAACAATCCAAGCTGGATAACGAGCTTTTATCTGCAGCACAGGCTAACAGCACAAGGAGAAAAGTGGTTTAAAAAAAGAAAAAACAGTTATCCCTACACAGACAGGTTTGCTTATGCTGCCCTTTAAACCGCAGGTCAGCACCTTTGACAGCATGGGTCAGGTGATCACAGAGAGCCCCATGTAAAAATTTGCAGCAAGAAAATCTAGCAATTCCTGAGGGTGGGGGGTTGTGGAGGGCAGAACCCATGGTAGTATTTGCAGCAAACGTGAGTGTGTTCCCGTGTGTGTGTGTGTGTGTGTGTGTGTGCGTGCGTGTGTGTGCGTGCGTGCGTGCGTGTGTCCATTTGTGCGTGCATGTGGTCTGTCCGTCTGTCCGTCTGTTAGGGTAATCTGGAGCAGAAAGTGTGTTTACTCTGCCAAAGCCTCCCCGCGAGAGGAGGCTTTCGTTCACTTGCATTCGTTTCTGGAAGGACAGACACCGCGAAGACAGACTGGACAGATGTTTAAGCGTGTCGGGGAAGTTATCGGTTCTTACCGTTTGATCCTTCAGGGCAGTAGACGCTGTCAAAGCTGCTGCTCTTTCGGGACCAGACAGGACTGTTACATTCAGGCTGTAACACACAACACACGGAATATGTATTGTCAAGCCTTTGGCAAAAGGCGTCCAGAGCTGGGGTGACGGACGCAGTGCCGGGCCCTAGCTCTGTAAACCGATTGCTCCTAGTTCCTTCCACGGCACTGATTTGGGAAGGGGCTGCTGCCTCCAAATTGCCAGGGCACCAGGGTCAGGCTCTGTGCTGGAAGGGGAAGCAGAGGGAAGGCGCTGGGATGCCAGCAGCGTGCACTGGGTTATAACCATGCAAAATGGATTGCAGTAGAAGGAAGCCGTACTAATTGTGGGAGAGAACGCTTTCCCAGGGCGAAACCACGTTAAAATCTGGCAACACTGGACCAGATACCCTTGGAAATAAATGTACCAACACTTCTTCCCAGCTTGGCCTCGGGACAGGGATCGGGACCACGGTAGGAATTCTAATTCTTCACTGAGTCATAAACTTGGGGGGAGGAGAGCTGTATGTCAGGGTCCAGACTGATGTATTTTGGAAATAACAGAGAAATCGATCATTTAAATTAACCTGGGGTGCGTGACCACCTTTTACTACCATGTACATACAATACAGCTAGGAAATCAAAGGGAAATCTTGTTTTTGCATCTTTCTGTGAGCATGTCTCTTAAAGCGAAGGTCCCCCACTGTACCTGGTTTGGATGAGGTGTCGGGAGGAGGAGGAGGTGGGACTTTTCACAATGACTTAGGGCTGGAGTTGTGGCTTACCATGCCATCGGAGCAGTTGGAGGTGGGGCTGGTGGGCTCCGAGCAGCTCTGTCCGGGCAGGCTGTAATAGTTCTCCACCTGCTCCCTCAGCAGCTCCTGCAGGCTCTCGATGTAGCGGATAGCGTTCCTGAGGATCTCCACTTTGGGGAGCCTCTGGTTGGGGTTGGTCGTGGTGCACCTCTTAAGCGTTTCGAAAGCCTGATTGACCTTCTTCAGGCGCCTGCGCTCACGCATGGTGGCAGCCTTGCGTCGGTCCATTGTGGTGGACTTCCTCTTGCAGGCTTTGCAGGCCCACATGAGGCAGTGACCGGCCTGGTGGTGGCCTGAAGGTGCCCGCACGTGCTCGTCATCATCCGAGCCCTGCAGCTCAGCTTTGTGCGCTCCGAAGGCAGCCACCCTTGGCTCAAAGTGGTCCCCGAACTCACCCTCAGGGGACGGGATGCAGGAGCTCTCGTAGAAGTACTCAGAAGGTGAGAACTGGCAGCCGTCCATCATGTCCATGCTTCAGAGAGGCAGGTGGGACACCTGGATTCAGCAGAGAGAGAGAAACGGGGACTCCTTGGCCAGCAAATCCCAGGCGGAGCTTGGGTTTGGGATTGCTTCTTTGTAATTAACAAGGACAGACGCCTGTTGGCCAGGGTGGGTTGGTGACTGAGGTTGGGGCTCTTTATATGTTCTTGGGGGATGGGGAGGGAGGCTGGTCCCTGTAGCTGGGCATTATTAGCATATCGCATCACAACCCCCACAGGGGTTGTCTGGACAAACCTCTGCCTTTCTTCTAGAGGCTATTTGCTCTTTACTGGCCCCCTTGACACGAATGACTTTTAGTATAACCCAACCTGCTCAGTGGCCTTCCAAACCTAGGGATCACTTGTGTGTGTGTGTCTGTGTGTGTCTTGAAATCGGTTGCACGTTAACACAATCAGCAGCAGCATCGCAATAAGGCACAGTAGCTGAAGGAGACGCTGCTTTATTCTGAGGGGTGGGGGTGGGTTGGGGTGAGAGCTTGATTCTCATTTTCTTTACCTGAAGAAAGAAAATGTCAGTTTGTACCCCTATAATAGTTGCTTAATTTTTTTTAAAGTGACATTCTCATTTATGGAGAAAACCTAGAGTGTCCTGTTTCCAAATCTGTTTGATAAAGACTCACGGAGCAAAGCCAGGATGAGTTAGCCATTGCACGGGTTTGGGGTTTGACATTCTCCAGGGCATCCTTTTCAGACCTGGCTCCCTCAGACGTCGTATTTTTAATTCTGCATTTTTTAAAAAAGGAAATGTCTTCAGGTGGAGCAGGTGAGCCTCCAGCATCCTGCCCCTCCTAGCTGTCTTCTTTCCTTCCTCACACATTAACCTGTTGCCTCTCCTGGCTAGGCTAGTGCCTGCACGGGGCGGTTCCGAGCCTGTGGACCAGCAACAGCAGAGGTCCAGTTTCTCACAGAAAGCTCCCTTGCCAGTGTGGAGTGGGGTTTCCTTTCTTCAGAGCTTTCTGCTCCGCCCTGTCAGTTCTACAGACTAAACAGCCAGCCAGGCTTTAGGGTGGCTAATTTTCTGCTTTCAGGCCAGCTAACACCGTTACAGATGCGTCCCAGCTGCTGGCACAGAGATCCTGGGCTAGTGTAAAATTTCCAGCTCCTCTAACAGAGTGACTTCACACACGCTGGTGACAAAATCCTTTCAGAAATGCAATTTGCAGGTCCTTTTGAAACTTTGGTGGGAAAAGACCTTAAAAAAAAAATTGAGCCTGTTTCTCTGCTTTTGCAATCTCGCCTGCACTGTTAACCCATCTTCAGGTCACTATAAGAGAGATGCTGTTCATATTTAAGAAACACCGTTACTTAAGGTCGACACAAGTTCTCTGGGGCCTTGGACCTCAATTTGTAGCCCCATTGTAAAAACGGACTGTTCGCAGTTCAGTGACATCCAATTAAATAAGTACTGTGGCTCCAAAGAGATTCTCTCTGTCCTCTCTCTCTCCCCCTCTCTCTCTCTCTCTCTCTCTCTCTCTCTCTCTCTCTCTCTCTCTCTCTCTCTCTCTCTCTCTCCCTCTCTCTTTCTCTCTCTCTTTCGGGAACTTACTATTCTGTTGATGGTGATGATGATGGTGACGATGATGATGATGAGACTCATTGTAATTTTTCTAAAGCAACCATGATTGATCTTGTATCTATAGGGGCCACAGAAATTGTAACTGTCTGTAAAAGCAAGCATTTTTATGAGGGACCTGACCTGAGAGTCAGTATCAGTTACTATACTTGCTAGCTGTGTCTGTCTCTGTTCCCTCTGCCCTGTCTGTCCTCTTGAAGACAGATTTCTTCTGAAAACCCAGGCCTAGTCTCACACCTAGGGGTTAGATACTTAATCATCATCCAGCCAATGGGAAATCCAACAGTGCTTACTGGGGCCTAGTTACCAATGCATGCCCTTGAAATGAATAGTCTTAGAAGTCACACTCCTGAAGACAAGGTCCCCGCCTCATTTATGTGGACACATACGAACGCACACATAGCACACTTTGTGACATCATTTTGGACCTCAAATTCCCAGCGAGATCCATAGAGAGGCTCAGGTCACTAAGCACACAACACAGAACGTTGGTCTTCCTCTGCCCCCATCCCCTTCCTCCTCTCCCTTCTCCTCTCCTCCCTTCTTCTTCTTACCCCGCTTCTCTCCTCCATCCCCCCTTCCTCCTTTCCTCCCCGGCCTCATAGTAAAGGAAACTAAAAGCGTAATGGTTTGGATGCAAATTTGTTCCATAGTTGACGTGGGGGACAGGGAGCCGGCCCTGCCTGCCCTCTGACTATTTCCCATGCGCCGTGTCGTGTATCTAACAGCTGCTGACGTGAATCTACCAGGCAGGGCTGGTTTACCATTCTTCACCATTTTCACATATCCACATATTTTTTTTTTTTTTTAAAAAAAGGTAAATGTTAACTATTGGGCTGGATAATTTTCCCTTGTCCACTCGGGATTGGAAGGCGTCTCTTTGTCCTCAGAAAGAGCACCAAGTGCGGGCAGGTGATCCTGTTTGCCTCACACAGTCATTCTGGCTCAGTCTTCCAGGGCTTCCTCAGCTCAGCGAGCAGAAAGGCACACAAACCGGAGTCTTTCTCTGGGCTCGCTTGCTGGGAGGACGCTGTCACTCAGGGGCCCCTGTCAGTAACATAAGTCCTCAGAGGTTAGGGCTGTCTTTGGTAAGGTGATCTCCAAACAAAATCTACCAGAGTGCAGCAGGCAGAGTGGAACTAAGAAGCAGGGGAAAAACACAAGCGGCCGGCTGCTTAATGAGTCCTGCGGAGGGAAGACAGGGTCCAGCTTGAGGGCCCAAGGGACTCAGGTGCTGAAAATAGATTCTCCAAGCACAAGAATAGAAAATGAGCCCGAGACTTTCCAGCCAGAGCTGCAGCTGAAAAAGAGGGAAATCAAAAACCTGAGGTAGTCTGCAGGAAAAAGAAGAAGGAGAAGAAGAAGAAGAAGAAGAAGAAGAAGAAGAAGAAGAAGAAGAAGAAGAAGAAGAAGAAGAAGAAGAAGAAGAAGAAGAGGAGGAGGAGGAGGAGGAGGGGGGAGGGGGAGGGGGAGGACGAGAAAAAGGAGAGGCAGAAGGAGGAGGAAAGGAGGAGGAGGAAGAGGAAGAGGAGGAGGAGGAGGAAGAGGACGAGGACGAGAAAAAGGAGAGGGAGAAGGAGGAGGAAAGGAGGAAGAGGAAGAGGAGGAGGAGGAGGAGGAGGAGGAGGAAGAGGAGGAGGAGGAGGAGGAGGAAAGGCCACTCCTGAAAGATGAGAAAGGCTCTTTTCCCACACAGAAGACCTGACTGTTCTTTTCCACAACAAATAATATGGGGAAGTGTGGGATTTGGGTGAATCTTACAGCAAAAGACACGACAAAACAAAATCAGAGAAATTAAACTGGGACCTATAGGAAATGTATAATTGGATTATATAGAGAACACAGACACACAATGACACACCTATACATGTAATATACATGCATGCACATGTACACACAGACACACAGAAACACACGCGCACACACACACACACACACACACACACACACACACACACACACACACACACACACACACAGAGTGGCTATTTCTTCACTTCTGACCCTACCTGCAGAGCTCTGCTCTTGCTTATTGTAGATGACTTCCCAAATGTGCTAAACAATTTTAACAATTTTAAGTAGTTATCAGCTCTGGGAGCTGGGCACACCTATGTAAACACATTAGTACCTGCCAGAGTTGTAAGAAGAATTTGTGGACAAGACAGCTGAGGAAGACATTGGCCTCTGCTTGAATTCGAAGACTTCCAGGAGAGATCAAAGGACCATATAAGGGCACTTAGCAGCCTTGAGAGGGAGAGTAGCCTGTCTCCTGGTCAGCCGTTCGTTGCCCCGCACATGGCAAGGACATTTCACCCCACAGAATGACTAAGAACTAGGCTTGCCAAACACTTTATTTTTGCAGTCACGATCTTCTAGCACCGAAGGTCCTCTTGGAAAGAGTTGACTAGTTTTTGTAACTGAATGGAAAATTCTGCAAATGGAAACACAATGCTATTGCTCGTTTACTAATTATCAGACAATGAGATATATATATATATATATATATATATATATATATATATATATATTATTTAAAATCAAGCACTTTTTAAACTAATATGTGGGGATACCAAAGCAAGGGTCTCTAAATTAAGAAATGGGACATTTCCAATGGGAGACTATGAATGGTAAAGAAATGTCCTTATAATTTTGAAAGTGACTTTCAGTATCCTTATTTTCCTGCCTTCTTCATAGTTGGTAAGAGCTCCAAATTTCTTTCCTCCCCACAAAAAAAAAAAAACTTATGAAAGAGTTGTACAGAAAATTGATATCATTTGACATAAGCGAATTTCCCTAATGTTGAGGCTTTGAATTCCATGATCCTAGTAGGATGATGTAAGCTAGCTTGAAAGAGCTTATTGCTATTTGATACGTATGAATTATTTCAGTGATAGCATAACAGAAAATCACTCATTATTTAATATTTGACATTATATGAATCTCTGGGAAGGGATTTAGGTACAATCCCAAAGTCCTTATCTTCACCAAGTTATTATGTCTTAATTTTCTGCTTCCATAGCCTTGTTTATTTTGGGTTTGGACTCGGTTAAAGATTATCATCATTAATATCAAACAAAAACAGTTTAATCACAAATGCACCAAGGATTTCATTGGAGAGCCTAACATGTCATCTACAGCACTGAAGGTCACATGAACCCTTTGGAAAATATTTTCTCTATTTAAAGAAGAGGCTTCTATAGGCAAACTCACTCTAAACAGTTTCTCAAGTTACTTAGCTCAGAAAGAGAGAGAGAGAGGATTTGGTTTGCTAAGACTGAATAAAATCCACCAACGACAAAAGACTGTGTGCTGATAAAAGCATTCTGCTGTAAAAAGGTTCATAATACAAATCTTATCAGAAATGTGTAGTTCTGAGGTAAATATGTTCTCCTGATCAGTGATGATATGCCAATTGCACAGAGAATTTAGCTTTTGAAGGCTTTGGTATAAAAGCACAGCATAGAGCAAATCCTTTGGTTGTCAAAAATATTCATAGATATATTGTACGTATGATTAGTAAGGATAGAGACCACCCAGATGCAGTCACACTTAACTTTGCTCGGGACATTTGACTAGTAAATACTTTGGCATTTACTTTTGAAAGTTATGCTATAATTTGGAGTTTGCTAGCTAGCTGCTCTTTCAGATAGAGGTTCACAGAAACAGTTGTCAAAGAGATGCAAATAATTCTTCAGACCACAGGTGTTCTTACTTGTTTCCAAGGTTTCTCTTTTCGGCACACAGTAGTCCAAGGCACAATTTTTCAGCCATTAATATTTCCCTGCCAATGAGTCCTGACTTTGTACTCAACAGATGAGAAAAGTTTCTACTCCAAGAATCCTCTGAAATAGCAGTAATAAAAGCAGTTCTCACGGGTTATAGCTGGATTACTTTAAAACAGTAACTAAGGACGGCTGATCTTGCTCAAGAAGGTATTTCTCCCCAGCCAAAGTCAGCAAAGGTAAGACACGAGACTGGGGCTTTGGGTGACAGGCCTCTTGATGGCCATTGAGATGTACTAACACAAAATAAAAAGTCGATATTAGGGTCAGTCTGTGTCTTCTTGATTTAACACTTGGCGTGTGCTATCTTTGTGAGTTTTCACAAGCCCACGGGGCAGGGAGTACCCCCCCTGCCATCAATTGTCTTCTAAACTGGGGATTCAGAAGGAGCAGAGTTGGCTGGGGATGTACAGGAACAGCCTGGATTTACTTTACAAAGAGTCCTCACAGGGATTAGGTAGTTCCTTATGCAGCATGGCCACCTGCTTCTCTCAGACCTTTAAAAGGAATTATATGCCAACATCAGCTGCCTCAACAGAATTTTCTGAATTTTGTACTATTTTAGAAGAGCCTCGACTTCATTTCATATGATCAGAAAATATATCAGTTACAGAAAAGCATACGAAACCACAATACCCCAAATCTAAAATGCCCTAAAATCAAAACCTTTTTTTTTTTTTTTTCTGGTTGACAATCGTGCTTAAAAACTTTCAGGTTTTAGTTGGATTTCTGGTTTAGAAAGACTTAACATTTATGCAAATATCATGTCACAAACTCCGGAAAATCTTGAAAATGGAAGTATTTCCAGTCCCAAGCCTTTGTGGATAAGGGATTCTCAGCATACACTAGCACCAGGAAGGGCAAAATCGAGCAGAGTGCCTTCCTTGTCTCTGGCGTTCTTCCGAACGTCGTCTTAGCAGGGTTAGGGCAGGAGTTGGGCTGGGAAATACTTGATTCAGTTTGATTTTTGCATCTGAGCAAAAATGGTGTGGCTATGGCGTTAAGGGAATGGTAGAAGAGAAGAGGTGTGGCCTGTGGCAGAGGGACCTTTCACGGAATGCAGAAATTGCAAGCTTTTCTCTTTACTTCCCACTGTGTTTCTTGGTGGTCGTTTTTTTTCCTGGGGGTTACAGGATAAACAGACGCGGCACACGTTGTAAAATCTTCACGGAGTGGAGCTCCTGAGGCTTTGGGGTCCCTGGGGCTTTGCTGTTTAGTCCAGCTAAGAGGTTTCATGTGTGTTGTTGTTATCTTTTGCTCCCAACCGGTTAACCCTTCCATCTCTTGAAGCAATCTCCACCCATCCTTCAAAGACACCCACCCCTCTTCAAGAGACAGAGTGCTCCTTTCCTTTATCTTTCTGTTTGGAAAATAAACTCAAACCAAAGAACACTTGAAGATATCCCAGTCTGCTGGGGGCTGGTCTAGTTCAAGAAAACAGGCTCTCAGGCCGCAGGCCCCGGGAACTTCAGATTTACACTTGGAAACAAGAAATGGGGAAAAGAAAATCCACAAACAGTGTAGAATGACAAGAAATGGGGAAAAGAAAAAAAAAACAATTTGGGCTAAATTAATTGAACATCTTCTAGGGAAATGTAAAAAGGAATTTTAGTAGATTTGAAATTAAAATTCAGAGTAAGTAAATCCCACCCACATTACCAACTATAGAAGAAAAATACATTAAAACAATAACTAGAGAAGAAAAATAAAATAAATAAATAAATAAATAAAGGGTAGTAGGCTGCTTTCTGGATACTTCATTCTATTAACAGCAACTACCGGATCTACGTGGAATATTAATGTGCCCAGTTTTATTGAGTCTACCGCCCTAAAGTTCATTTCCCCTCTTTAAATTAGGCTGAGAAAAAAGGCCCAAATAAGTGTGTGTATGTGGTATCTAAATTAAAATGTCTATTCTCTAGTTTCGTACACCCGCTCTCATGGGTTTTTTTTTTTTTTCTAGTTAAATCAAATTAAGGCCACCTTTGTACATGTAGAAACTTATTTATATTTTAATATTACAATACCAGGATCTTCACACATTTTTATATACAATGCGTAATTCCACATTTAAAATATATTCTTTAAGTTTACATAAAAAACGGAAACACTAAGACTATTTACAAAAGTACATTAAACACCATTCGGATTAACCCTTCACGCTTGGATTTAGACAGGAATGGAATTCGTTCGCAACTGACACCAAAGGGTCAACGTGGCCATAGTAAAAGTTAATACGTTATAAAAAGCAACCAAACTAAAACCAAAATTAGCGTTCCAGAGCTCAAGCCACTAGCAATCATATAATAGCAATCCTATTAGAAGCCCAAGGACAAAGGACTTCGACGTGAGGCGCCCAGGGGCTTCTTTTTGAATGTTGCCTCTTGCCTTTCATGAACTCTGGTGTCTGTGTGCCCTGACCTAGGCGATGAGGACATAAAGGGTCTCGCTGCTGAGTGCAGACTGTCCCGCTCAACTTCTGGCGGCTGAGTTACTTCTCCACCACCTCCTCCACGCTGGGCAGTTTGCGCTCCTCTGAGGAAATGCTGTCCACGATGGAAGACAGGCACTGAAGGCTGCTGGTGGCTGACGCATCCACGCTTGCTCCTCCTGAGCACGGGAAACAAACACACAAGCGCGTAAAGCAGCCACAGGCAGCTGTGTCCCAGGAGCAAAAACAAGGCCACCAAAGCCATGCAGGGGGCGCGCGGGGGGAGGGGGGGGGAGAGAGAGAGAGAGAGAGAGGAGAGAGAAGAGGGAGGAATGGAGGGGGAGGGAGGGAGGGAGGAAGGAAGGAAGGAAGGAAGGAAGGAAGGAAGGAAGGAAGGAAGGAAGGAAGGAAGGAAAAAAGCGCAGGATTTGACCACGTATCTCAGAGCTCCTGTTGAGCGCCCTGTGCTCTGCTAGCGCGCGCCCCAGTGCTGAGCCAAGCCAGATGCTAAGTCCGTCAGGCGCCTTTTTCTTTACATTACCTTCCTTAGCAGTTATCACGAGACCCCTGGAATGATCCGAAACACTTGGCCATTGGGGGCTGCAGGTGCGCAGGAAGTCCGCACCCTCAAGCTGGAAGGAAAACCAAAGCAACAGATTAGGACAGGAACAAACTCCGGGGCGGGGGAGGGGGAGGCTTGGGGTGTCTCCCCTGCTTCCTCGAGCCCAGCCGCATTTCCTGCTTAGGGCAGGGGCTCGGTCTTCTTGGGTCATTAGAGAGGGAGTTGGGTGAGGGGGCACCAAGCAGGTGGAGGTTATGGCCTCACGAACGAAGGCTGGTAATCTGCCTTTGTGCTTCCCATCTGGGCTTACAATTTCTTGCTTGGGTCTGTAGCTGTAGGGGTCCACGCCCAGCTCCTGCATCTTCTCTTGCTGATCCAGCCTGTGCAGCAGGTCTTGCAGACGCTCGATGTAGCTGATGGCACTCCGCAGAATCTCCACCTTGGGCAGCCTCTGGTTGGGGTTGGCCACAGTCCGACGCTTCAGGGCCTCAAAGGCCTCGTTGATTTTCTTTAGCCTCCTCCTCTCGCGCAGGGTAGCAGCTTTCCGCCGATCTGTGGGGGCAGATTTTCTCTTGCAAGTCTTGCAAGCCCAGATCAGGCACTGGCCAGGGCAGTGGGGTGGTTGCAGGCCTGGGGGCGCCAGCACATGTTCCTCCCCACTGCTGTCGCTCCCGGCTTCCTGGGGCATTGGGTCCTGGCAAGGGGACAGGGTACCATCACTCCCTGGATACAAAGGAGAGCCCTCTGCCACTTCTAACGGCTGCAGAGTTACATTTTCTCCATCTAAGTAGAAGAAATAGGAACCAGTTTCAAAAAGGTCCATCATCATGTTCTCCTCCTTGGCCCTCTGACTGATCTGTACTGGGTGACCGGCTCAAAAACCCGGAGGAGCCACCCAGATGGCATTTAATTAGTGCGGTGACATAAGTCGACCCAGCTTTATATATAGTAGCTCCTGAAACTCAATCCAACTTTTAGCTGTCATGGAGCATCAGTCTCCTGAAGCGATTACAGCTAGCCCTCACTAGTACATCCAGTTTGAAAGAAAACGGAGACGTGCCACCTCTCAGAGTGGTGTGATGGTCCATAAGACAAACAGGGCAAAACAAAATACGCAGAGAGAGTCGCATCACCCAAAGCATTCAGGGCTTCCATTTTGGACAGTTTAGACACTAACCTGCTAACCAGGCAAACTTCAAAACAACTGGGGATTAACACTGCCCGGTCCCCCTCCCTCCAGGGTTCATCTGAATTCTAAGTATAGACGCATGATGAGAGATTTCATAGGCAATACCCATTGCTCCAAAATAGCCTCATTAGTATTTCCAGTGTGGCTCGGCTCTTTTTCTCTGTTCTGCCTGTCAAAAAAAAGATGCTATCCCCGTGATTAAAACCATTACCAGTCCTTCAAAGTTCACACGTGACTTTCAGGCCTCAGCCTCAATACAAGCAGGTAAATAATCTCTTTCCTCTCCTTTACTAAATCTGTAAGATGAGGTGGGAGTTGGGGTGGGGGGTCGGGCGCGGTGGCTGAAGGGTGCTCACGTCCCACGCTACTGTCTGAAATAACTCGGTATTCTTTCACAGTGACCTTCCTTGGTTACCTGTTATTTTACAGAGTGGTGACTAAAAAATCTGAATTGTGCTTCCTCTTCCAGTGGGAGAAATAGCATGTAAGGCTAGGAGTGAGCTACGAGAAAGATAAAATACGTGATACAACCCACTTAAAATAGTTGTTGTTAAAGAAACAAGCCACGCAACAGACACTTGTTATTTCGAGTGCATCTCTGGTCTGGTCTTATCTCTGGCCTTTGTTCTGAATGAACTTTTACTCACATTCTCACCGTCCACCGACTCCACCAAAGTTGTTTGCTAGGATTCAGACGACAAAGAGGCAGCCAAGGCACACATAATGAGGCAGATATCTTTTACTGCACCGTCCATAGTCCAACACATACACCTGTGGATTGAGTCCAAAGATGGAGTGTAGAAGGCTCCCAGATTTCAAAGAACTCTCTTTCAGTCCTAGCTGGACCGGGCTCTGTTTATGTGCCTAGGGAGGAGTGCTTATTTGCACTACTCCATGATGAGGGTGGTTGCTTTATGCAGTTTAGGGCTCAATAAAATATCATCATGCACACGACTTTTGCAGCATGCAGCCATGCGGCAAACACTGGTGACCACACACGTCATAACATTCTGTTGGGTCAGAGCGACAGAGGAACAAACCACAGCTGCCATTTCTCTGCTCTTTTCTTGGCTATCCTCTTCTCCCCTAACCACTTACTTCTCCTCCTTTGACTTTCTATCCTTCCTGACTGAGAATTTGGGAAGTAATACTTTCACTAGCAACAAGTAGCTTTTGGAATAAAGGCCACACTTTACAGCCCAGTGCCTGAAAAACTGGATTGAATGTATAAGGTCATGTTCTACCTCAAACACTGATGACTGCAGGCTATATTTCTGAGTGTCCCTTTTCAAAAACCAAACTAAATTGAAATTTAAAAAAACCCATGTAGAAAAACAAAATAACCATCGTATAATTTAGGAACTCATTGAAGATTTAACCCAAGATGTTTTCTTATTCTGGAAGGTAGCCCTTCCAAACCTCCGTTGAGACCTGAACTTTGAGTGTCAAGTCTGAGCAATTTTGTCTAATTTTGTGTCCTTGTTGCTGTGTAGCTTATCAAGCCAGAGGACCATCATTCGACTCTAGGGTGGTAGAAAACATTAGGAAGAGGTGGAGAATGCTATACTTAAATTGTGTTATTTCCTTCAACCTCCACCAGCTAGCTGCCTTGGTGACCATCAACGAATTTCAAAGCTTGGTCTACAGAAGTGCTCATTAAGGTAAAGTGTCTCCTAGCATCGGCTAACTTCAATATGTGTTATACATCATAAACTTGTTGAGAATGTGGAAGCACTGACCTAAACTTTTTTATTTTACAGTCAGCATAGAAATGTAAGAGAAGAAGACTTTACATCATATAAACAGAGACAGTTCAGAGAACTGGTGAATGGCTGCTAATGGCTTTTTTCTTTACATCAAGTCATCCTTTCTTCCTACTGAATTATTCCTTACCAAATTGTGTATCCCTATTCTCACTATGTTGCACAACTCCCATAGTATAGTAAAATTGTATCAGTATGGAGTGAACAGATTTAGCATGTACCGATTGGGCATGAACATACTTGTACTCCTACCTCCTACTTTATTAACTATTTATTTATTTACCCTTTGTTGTGGTTTTGGAAGTTGTAGAAACAGGAATGGGGATGTAAGAATAAGAACATTCTAGCTTGGGCGATGGGTGTCCTTTTAGATTAGCTCAATGGGAAAACATGCTCTGACTCCAAACAGCTGCCTATTGTACTCTCGGAACTCAAATTGTTTACAAAATGTGAGAGGTTTATAATTACAATTATGTTATTTCTCCACAGAACATGAGGGAGACACAGACACAGATGTTAGCAACTAGTTAAACAGTTTGGTGTGAGTGCAAATCATCCCACTTTAAATAGTTAAACTGTATCTTTTAAAAACTTGGAGAACATAAGTTGCAACAGGGGTTACATTGTCATGAGCAACCCTCTGAAAAAGAAAAGCCCTGAATTCATTCATCATTAAATCTTACACTGGGTAAATGGTAGAACATTTTCCAACAGTTTGTCCTGTCATTTGTAATTCATGATTACTTTCAAATGCATTTCTTCTTGTCATCTTCCCCCAAAAGCTTAGATATGTCTAATTCTTATCCAAGGAAAGGAGAAGGAAGAAAAAAACCATGGATAACTCAGCAGTAGAAGAAAAAGATTGTGTCTAACTTATTTAGCAGCAGATTTTAAGTATGCGTCTTTAAGAAAGTAAAATATTATGGTGGAAAGGGAGCAGAATCTTTGGAGCAAGATGTTGTTGTGACTTGGTGTTGTTTGGTTGTTTTTTTTTTTTTTAAGAGATCAAGTGGCATCACTGATAAATATCTTACAATTTTGATGTTAGCATTTGACATGAATTAATTCCATACACACAACACACACACACACACACACACACACACACACACACACACACACACACACACACACAAACGTTGGGTTAATAAAATGCAGTATTCACTCAGTGACCATCACTTGTCCTTCTTGATTCTTGAATCCTTAATTTAACTAATCATGCTAATCATACCCTAACGGACTGGAAAACCTAATACAGAACATGTTTGAAATAAATCTTAAAGAAAGCAAAATGAAAACATTGTGTGTAGGAACTCTAACAGCGCTTTACGTGTTGATGCCCTTGTTAAGATTTCAGTTGACTGGAGACAATGACAGTGGTGAAACTCACAGAAATAAATAGCTCAGGGACTTTGAAGACAAATGTGGTCCTTTCATGGAGTATAACAGTAAAGAGTCTGCGAACAGGAACTCTGAGGAAGGGTGACTTAGCCACAGAGGTTTTAAGATGTTAAGCTCATACTTCCTTGAAAAGAAGTGGACATTTTTGGGAAACTGTGTTTGGGGGGTTGGCGATGAAGGTAAGAGGAAGTTCAAGGAAGAGATTAACACAAGGAAGTGGATGGGATTTTGGTAAAGACATTTCCGTGGGCTATCTATCACTACGGATTGGGACCTACCAGATCATTATATAACTAGAATCAAAGAAACCATTAGCTGAGAAGGTAGAGCTCGAGGCCAGTGATGAAAAGAAACAGAAGGAAACTTGGGTAGAAGAAAGTCGGAAAAAGAACAGAATGCAAGACGAGTCTGCAGAAACTTGGTTGAGGGGCCACGTGGGACAGAGGGGAAGGAGCAGCCTGCCAGCCAGTGAAAGGCAAGACTCAAAAGACGCCATGCCTCAAATTTGTGGACACCAAGAAACATGAACCCTGGGCACCTGTAACTTACTTAAGCAGCCAGCAATGTGTGCTTAGAGATTCCCAAACACGATGGTAAAAATAGCTTTGCACTTAGACTGAGAGAACATTTGAGTCACTTCTGGGGACATGGGGGAGGGACCCAAACCAAATAGAGGAAAAAGAAAGATATGAAAGGCCCAAAAGGTACACATGGAAGTACCGTAGGACCCAGTCAGAGGCCACGTGAGTTGTGAAGTCTTTTGTGAATCCCAAAAGAAGGGGAACCTTGACTCCAGATCTTTCAAGGAACACGTCATTCTTCTGAGAGTAGGAACACGGGCTCCTAAGAGCCAGTGATCTGTGTAGGCACCATCCTCCAGGCTGCTGTTCATCTTGTCTTTTGGAGGCATGATTTTCAGGAAGAAGAGAGAGGCTTCTGTTGAAGAAACTCTCATTCTCTCTCTTTCATCTGTATTTAAGCTTAAAAAAAAATCTGTGAACCTTCAGACTTTGTTCAGGCTAAGTATTCCTTTTGTATGAGTGACTGATCAACGTGGGTTTGCCTGGCACTGAGTAGATGCCTAGGAACCCTGATGGAAAGCTCTGTGACTGCGTCAATGTGGGAGCCGTCACAACAAGTTGGTTGCTGTATGGCCAGAAAAACACTATGGATATTTCCATGTGTCTATTCATTTAGGAGAGAATTGCACAGTGTGCATGATTCACACACACAAAATTTTCCTTTCAGAAGCACTGTGGATCACAGTTGTGAAGTTTGGTGTTAAACGGACAAGTTCTGGGCAAGATCATTTCTCTAAGTATCAGTTAACCGGATCATAAAATGAAAATACCACTTCATTGTTTCAAAGATTAAAAGAAATTCACTGAAACAATTATACAGTGTCTGACACATAGTAAGCTCATTATTAGTAGTATTGCACTAAAAACTCGAATTGGAAAATAAAAAGTAAAACTATCATTTAAATAAATTATATCAACAGAATTTTGTTTACTGTTAACGTGCAAATTTTATACTACTCAATTTTTGTTCAACTATATTGCTTTCTTAAAATATTACATAAATGCTCTTGCACAAGAGCTGCTTACAATCAATATTTATAGTGTGTGAGGTGTATAGGGTTTCTAGGCTGCTTACATCTTTTTAAAAACTTACGTGAATTATGATATTTACAGTATCCAAATTACAGAGGTGCCTGGTGTTACTGTCTTGCTAAGCTAAACAGATGTCTCTGGTGTAGAGTATTTTGTTACTGCCCCCCAACTGGCTGCTTATGACATATTGCCCAATTTGGTTGGTGCTTTAATGCCAGTGTCAGGGCCTACTGTGACAAATAGCCACCACTGTACAAACACCCTGTTTCAGGAAGCGTCTCCATCGGTTTGGGAAGTAGTTGCTTAATCATTTAGTCATATTTACATCTCCCACTGTTTCGAGAAGGCAAGATATTCTCGGGTATGGGCAATGTATTTGGGTTTTTAGGTAAGCAGTTTAAAAATATGAAAGGTTATGAAAGTTTGATTGCATACAGATGGAATTTGTGTAAGCTTGGAATGGACACCAAGTCACTGACCCCATGCGGTCCCATGTCTCCTCTGATATCTCAGTTGGGAGATTAGAAAAGTTTTACAGCATAATCTCACAATAGAATAATACTGTTTTTATTACACTGACGAAGCACCCCAATGACTATATTTTCTTGTAATTAAGTATAAGCTATCATGAGAAGCAAGTCGGCAGTTAATAGTGTTAGGCTTGAGAGCTGCTGCTTTTAAAGACAGCAATAATGTGTGCACGCATTCCTTCCTTAAAGCATCTGTTATTTAACGCCGAAGAAGCGTGAGTCACAGCGTTTGTATTAAAGGGTTTTAGACAAAAGATCCCAAAGCACAACGCTTATTTCATTGTTTTCGAGTCTATTCAAAATATAGTATTTTAAAACAGTGTCAAGCAGTAAGGACAGAGACGAGAAAGTGCAGCACCCAGAGGACAGAGGGAAATGTGATGTCAGCAGTCTTATCTAAGCCCTGAGTCACAGGGCTTGTGTCCTGTGGTCTCTTCCCCCATCACCCAGGCCTACCATTACAAGTCACAGGGAAACGGTTGTGGATGAACAGTGGATCCACAGGACCCACGGGATCTACAGGATCTGTAGCTGGTGATCCCTATTCTCAACCTTCTAATGCTGTGATCCTCTAACACAGTTCCTCAAGTTGTCACCCCCTCACCATAAACTATTTCACTGCCACTTCATAAGTGCAGTTCTCCTACCGTTAGGAGTCATAATGTAGATATCAGGTACGCAGGATATCTGGTATGCCACCCCTGTGGGAGGGTTGACCCCAACGGGGTCATGGCCCACAGGTTGAGAACTGCATCTTTTCTCAATTCTGTGTAACGTCTTTTCAGGATATCAGGATCTTTTCCAATTATTTTAGGTGTCAAAATTCAAACGATTTCAATGGCTGTAGAGAAAGATGGAAAAATCTTAAACAGCACATGGGAGAGGGCTTCCTGGAATCTTTACAAAGTGCATCTTCACCCGTTAAGAGCCACCCCATGTTTTAGGTAAACTCAAAGAAGGGAAAATGCAATGCAATCACATGGGCATATTTGGTCTAGTGAGCATGATTATATTGCGTTACACAGATTACATCATGTGAGCCACTCATAAAAACATTACTGATAAACCCTTGCCATATAGTGTCTTTCATTTCACAGTTTCTTATGAAAACTAGATGGAACATATTTCAAATTTCCCTCTGGCCTTTTCTGAGACAGCATTTCTCTGTGTAGCCCTGGCTGTCCTGGAACTCACTCTGTAGACCAGGCCGTCCTCAAACTCACAGTGATCCCCCTGCCTCCGCATCCCAAGTGCTAGGCCCACACCTCCACCACCCATCTTTAGTCATTCTTCAATCAGATTTAAAATTATTCTTTTTAAAACCCATTTTTCTTTGATTGTTTTTTTTTGCAGTAGTTGAAAGAATGGAGATAATTAATTTCACACATCACTCTTTAAAAAGGCTAAACCTTAAAACACTCCTTTAGTTCTAAATATTCTAAGCTATTCAGAAGTAGTCCAGTTTGGGTCTTTGTTTTTCATTTGTAGGCGCGCTGATTTAAAGCCACATAGACGAGGGCAGAAATCAAAGAAACGAGGTATTTGTGCGCCCATTAACGCGTTTTTTTTTTTTTTTGTTTGTTTGTTTTCTAGGCAAGTCAGCATCGACTGTGAGGAGCATGGCCACTAGATATGATGCATTTTCAGTAAGGTGATGTACTTTCCCACATAAACCGGGATCCCTTAATGTGCTTTCTCAACTCTGCTAGCTTCAACATCCTCTTGGAATTGACAGCCGTGGTCCATTTTGACACTTGACATTAATTTCATTTCAAGGGGACTATTCTCTCAGCTACTGCCACAACTGCTTCGGTTTCAGGTCTTACAAACTTTTGAAAGGTCTGTCTGTTGAAAATTCTTTCTCCTTTCAGAGCACCAGGCAGCAACAGTAAGTCATAGAGTCATTAGAACAGTTTACCCCACACTTCCACAAAGGGATACCCCTTAAAAATGGAAGAGTCCGTGTGCTGCCATGAGCTCAGGTCAGCGGTCCCTGTGGGTTCGTAGCCATGACCTTGACCCCTCTGGCTTCTACAATCCCTCCTCCCTTCCTTCTGGAGCTCTGCCCAGTGCTTGGCTGTGGACCTCTGCATCTGCTTCCATCAGTTACTGGATGAAGGCCCTCTGATGACAATTGGAGTAGTCCCCACTCTGCTTACAGTAGATGGCCCGTTCAGTCAGTCTCTCCACTATTGCTAAGAGTCTCAGCTAGGGTCATCCTTGTGGATTCCCAGGAGTTTCCCTGGGACCAGGTTTCTCCCTAACCCCAGAATGCACACCGCCATCAAGATGTCTCTTTCTCTGCTCTCCCCCTCTGTCCCACACCCAACGCACTGCCTGTCCTCAGCCCACCCACCCCACTCCCTCAAGGTCGCATCCCCTTTCTCCTCTCCTCCATTTTACCCGGGAGATCTCCACTTCTCCTTCCCAGGGAAATCCCTCTTTGGGCCCGCTGTTATCTCGTTTCTCTGAGGCTGTGGATTGTAGGTTGGTTATCCTGTACTTTGCTCCCAATATCCACTTATGAGTGAGTACATAGCTTGTTTTTCTTTCTGGGTCTGGGTTGCCTCACTCAAGACAATTTTCTTTTCTAGTTTCATCCACTTCCCTGCAAATTTCATGAAGTAACTGCTTTTTTACAGCTAAGTGATACTCCATTATGCAATGTACCATTCCATATTTTCCTTATCCATTCTTTGGTTGAGGGGCACCTTGGTTGTTTTCAGCATTTCGAATAATGCTACTATGAACATGAGGGGCCATCTCTTATGAGAGCAGTAAATTCACACAAGAGCTTCATTGTTAACCCGTGGCCATCTGCATGCCTGGTCTGAGGGAATCCAACAGACTCTGATTATAGTTTGTTTATATATTTTATTTCTTCTTTTGGAAGCCATGTGTGCCCAAGTCTGTGCAGGTGAGCTCATTTCACAGAGATGGTTGGGAGTGCAAACAGAACCCAGGCAGGGGGCTAATGATTTTATTCCTTATGAAATATGGTCAGCATATTACTAGGTTTTATATGAAATCAGAACAGTCTCTCGTTTTAAGGATAATAGGTATTTCATAAAGGCTGCAGATGCGTTCAGTATTGGGTAAAGAAATGAAGTTGCACCATCAAGTGGTTGGCCTTTCCCATGACACAGCAAGCATTTTCCTTGTTAGTTTTTGTTTTCCGTTACTGAGACTTATTACATCATAAAGAAGGAATGCAAGAATAAAGGGTAGCTTCGCACTTTATCAATTTGTCGTGCTATTCCTGGAAAAGTTTATGTTTGAACTTTGCCAAAAAGCAGCAATTATTTTTATGGTTGGCACACTGAAAGATGATTGCAATTTGGGATGTTCGGCTGCTCTGACATTCTTTTACCATTTTGTTCAGGTTGATTAATATAGCTTTGTCTTTCAGAGTACTTGTTATGATTGAATAGCACTAAGAAAATATTCTGTCTTTAAAAAAAACTCCACCTTTTCCAGATATTCTTTAATCTTACATATATGATTCTAGACTAATAAGATTTCTCATGTTTCCAAACTGTATTTTTGCCTCTTTGAGAATTGGATATTTTTAATATTTTTCTAAAACTTTAATATCAGATTTTTTCTTTAGTGTGATCCACGTCAATTTACCAAAATGCCTGTTTTATTATTTTCTGAATACTATTAGGCTAATATAAAAAACAACCCTTTCAAAAAGATTGTAAGACATTAAAAATCCACACATAATTCACAAGTGTCTTGAATATCACTATTTCATGCTTAAGATAAAATTGTTTTAGGGTTCAGTATCTATCATTCTATCTATCTATCTACTATCTGTGTATCTATCTATCCATCATTCTATCTATATATTATTCTATCATTCTATCTTACTATGTTATCTATCGTCTAGCTTGCTAGCTTAACATAAAATGGCTTTTAGTTTCAGTATCTATCTATCAGTCTATCTATCTAATTAATTAATTTATGGTGATAAGGATTGAACCTAAGATCTCTCATATTAAGCCAACTTCCCAGTAGAAAGTGTCTTGTAAATGGTTTGCTTCCCTGAACTGAGACTGGTGAAAACATGAGCACATGAGTCACAAGAAGCTGGGGTATACTTGTTTGTCCTCAGTCCAGAGTACTTGTAAGAGAATGTCATGGTAACTACCGGCAATTTTTGCCTCATGTAGTTCTGCTTATCATTATATTGACTAGGTAAATCATAACACTAGATCCCTCAAGTACTCTACATCTCTTGAGTACACTTTAATATCTATTTATTCATTCACTCTCTCACATTTATTTGATGCTCAGGTGCCATGAAGAGTGTGTGTGTGTGTGTGTGTGCGCGTGTGCAAATATGTAAGTATTCAGAAGGCAAGGAAATGTTGGACTCTGACTGGGTCTCCATTTTGCGTACGTCCCTGATAAAAAGAGCTACCACTGAGGCTAGCTGGTGGACAGAGTCCCGCTGTCTGCTAAGCCACTTCCCTGCTCCTGGCCTTACTGGATCTGCGTGGGGCCAGTTCCCGGACTCTTCTGAGCCTTGCTTCACCTGTCTGTTATGATACACCACCTCTTACCGAGCTCCTCTCCAATGACCCGCTGCCCTGGTTTACCACCTGTTGCTCATTACTGTAATCTCTGGACCTGATGGAGGCCTCTACGCATGTGCACACTGGCTGCTCATTCCAGATCCGCCGCTACGTCTCCAGCACCTGTCTAACACCCAGGCCTATCTTGTTTGTGGACAGCTTGACACTGCCTCATCCTGGTTTTTGAGTCCAGACCTTGTTGAAAAGAATATGCTAAAACCCAGTTCATGTCTGTCTCTCCTCGTGGTGTGAACATAACGAGGGAAACACATATGTTGCCTTTAAGGACACAGATATTACTCGTTTTATTCTGTCCGATTTGTATTGGAGTATGTTTGTGCATGTGTGTTTTATGCACACGGGAATGTAGCAGCTGCGGCTGGAGACACAGCTCAGCAGTTCAGGGCACTGCTTGCTGCTGCTGGCGGCCCAGGCTTGATTCCCAGCATGCAAGTGGTAGCTCACGATGTCCATAACTCCAGGCCCGTGGCACCCAATCTCTTTTGCCCTCTACAGTCACTGTTCACTGAGCCATATGTTCAGGCGAGATACCCATATACATAAAATAAAAATGCAGTTTTAAAAAGACTGTAGCTGACAGTGTTGATGCATCCCCATTTCTGCTGACTGGGAAATCAGCTTTTGGGTAGTTTCCAGGACTTGATTTTTGATCTGGATAACCAATACCTATGAAAACTTGACATATAACTTGATGCCAATTTTCCCCAGGCTCCTGCCCTCACTTATTTTCACACACAAACATTGCTGTAAAGCACGTGACCATCCAGGCAAGTTCTTTCACTTCTGCTACAGTGAATTTTCAGTTGAACATATCTGTTTGCACTCCTCCTTCATATGCAATCATTCCAGATGCAACACAGATAAAATTACAAGAAGCATTTAGTTCATGTCTACAGGAAGCAAACAAGCGGGGAAGAGGCGATGGATAATTCCCTGAGCAAACCATGGGGAAAGCTCTTCACACACTGAGGAAGATGGGAGAAATATGGTAGTGGATACCTGCATTGGGAATAGGAAGGGTATGGTGCAGCAAGCAGCAGAAGGACAGGACTTGTCACTCCAATCTAATTGCAACTTTGAGACACACCTGGGTCACACCTCTGTGCATAATCCAACTTGACTTAATCCTACACCGGGGGTTCTCATCCTGTGGGTCTCCACCCCCAAACCTTTCACAGGAGAGTCACCCGAGGCCGCTGGAAAACACAAATACTTATACTGTGACTCATGAGAGCAGCAAAATGATTTCATGGCTGGGGTTCACCACAACACGAGAAACTGTGTTAAAGCATTGAGGAAGGTTGAGAGGGAATGGTCTATATAAGCAGGGCCAACATTGCAGGAAATGTGTCTTGTGTAATTCAACTTTAGTTCAATGGGCAATGAAGGGTTATTGAACAGACCAGTGAAATTATCAGAGCTATGAACGAGGAGGATATATATGACAACAAGCCACAGACTTTACAAAGTAAGCGATATAGTTTGGTTAGGACTGAATGCATTTTGGAAGAGGCAGCAAACAACAGAAAGGATAATGATGTACATATCTGCACGCATGTGATACAAATCAATTACATAGCTGATCACAGACATTGCCCAGGAGCATCTCTTTTGAGGATGGGTTTAGTGTTCATATGGATGCACTATATCCCAGCCAGTAACAACAGAGATGTGATCACATCCCTGATGGTTTCAATGGAGTCCAGCAGGAAATGGTGGTAGACATAGCCTCCTATGACCCACGACTAGGTAGGCTTTTGGAGTCCATAGAAGCCAGTGACAGCACTTCATCCTAAGAGCTGTCACAAGAAGGGTGAATTCATACAAACATCTTAGGAAACTTCCTAGGATTTAGTATTGCTTCAGTAAGGTTACTTACAGCAAATAAAATCAAAATAGTCTGTTTTATGTGTCGCTTCTTACCACCATTCAAGTGTGTTCTTTAAAAATACACACTTTCTGATTTAATAGACCTGGCATAGTAATAATCTATTAACTTTATGAGCAAACTACACTCCGATGAAACCGTGTTTGTGAGAGTCCAGTCAGTAAATGTTCAATCTCAGCCATGGAAACTCAGATGCCAATAAACATTCTGTAGCCACCAAACGCTCTCTCTGGAAAGCACTTGGGCTATGTCAAGTGCTATATTTAATATTTAAAATATCAATTGCTTGACAGACATTCCTATGGGATGGAATAAGTAAATAACAAATGGAAGCTAATAATTGCCTCCATATTTAACTTGTACAAGCAGGAGAGCGCGAAACTGTGATAGGTTTATGAAAACAACCCATAGGTATTTCACACAATTTATTCCAACAAGTCAATAAGGCACATTTATTCATTTTCATAATTATGTGGTCATTAAACCAATAAAAAGAAAAAAAAAGTATTAGTTGTACTACTACTTTTGCATTTCCAGTAAATTTATGCTCACTGTCCTCTACCATTACATTTAAACAGCTATATTAAAATACTTTATATTTTTCTTAATTATACATCTTTGATGGTTAGCATTATCAACTTTACAAGCTCTAAAATCACCTACAACACACACCTCTGGACACTGTCTTAGTCAGTGCTCCGTTATTGTGAGGAGACACCGTGACCACAACAACTCTTATAAAGGAAAGCATTTAATTAGGGTGGCTGACTTACGGTTAGAGGTTCAGGCCATCGTCATCATGGTGGGGCATGGCAGCGTGCCGGCAGACATGGTGCTGGAGAGGAAGCCGAGAGTCTGCATCTGGATCCACAAGCATCAGGAGGTGACCCAGCCACGAGCACTTGCTTGAGCTTCTGAGACCTCAAAGCCCTGCCCCCACCAGCCAGTAACCCACTTCCTCCAACAGAGCCACACCCACTCCGGCAAGGCCACACCCACTAATAGTGTCACCCCCTATGGGGGCCATTTTCCTTCAAATCACTACAGCCATACTTTTGAGGGGGTTGTCTTGATTAGGATAATCGAGACAGGGAGATTAGCCCTAGTGGTGGGCATTGTCATCCTCTGAACGTGGGCCCTGGATTGAATGCAAAAGAGAAAGCCCTCTGAACACCAGCACTCACCATTTTTTGCTTTCTGCGGATGGAATGTCAACCAGCTGACTTCCCAACCATGACTTAGCCTGCCGAAATGAACTGTACCCTCAGACTGTGAGCCAGAAAAATAAGCTCTTTCTCCCTAAATCTGTGCGTCATGGCATTTTATCACAGCAAGAAGAAAATCAATATGGCATCTTTGCTTTAAGGGTTATTTTTATTATGCTTATGTATGGATATGCATGTTGGTCTGTCTGCAGATGCGTACACATGAGTGCAGGTGCCCACAGAGGTCTGAGGCATTGGGTTCCTGGAGATGACGTTACAAAGGATTATGAGTCCCCTAATATGGGTTCTGGGAATCAAACTCAGGTCCTCTGCAAGACAAGCAAACATTCTGATGAAAAATTCTCAGCCATACTATAGCCAGACCTACAGCATCTGTCTTATGAGTGTGTCATAATTGTGGCTATGCGGTCATATGCATTTTCATATGTTCAGTAATTCATAGTTAGATGTGAATGTTGTGAATGACACATTTTAATTTGTGTCTCATTGGCTTCTTAATTTAAAAAAGGATTGAGGGGTTTTTTAGTGTAATGTGTTTTATTTTGATATTTTAAACCATATAGCTTTGTTGGGGATGTCTGGTTTACTAAGGGCTCTGAAGATTTCTTTTCAAGCCCCGGGTAATTTCTACTCTTTCATTTAAGTAACAATCATGGAATTTTGAATTTAGAAAACAACCGTAACACTTTAAAAATTAATTTAGAAGGAATAAATATATTTCTAATATAGTCTTGTCACCTAGAATGTGTTATAATTTTTCATTAACATAGGTGTTACGTTTAATCCTAGAGATATACATTTTCTCAAAAACTATGGCTCATGACCAGTTATCATTTTCTTGTTTTATTGTGTTTAGCAGAAAGTCTCTATACATATTGAAATTTGGGACACAGCATAATTATGGTTTTCCTTATAAAGAACATTTCCCATCATTCAAAGCATCCCATCTACATGACTTAAAGAGATACTTGTACAGCATAATGGGATATTTTTGAATAATGTGAGAGAAACTTGTATTTTAATTTATCACCCACTCACATATTGGTTAAGGCTCAACAATTAATATTTTATTATCTTTAACTATTGCATAGGACCTAGAAACATTTAATGAATTTGTAAGGATTAAGTAGTATGACAATATTGTAAAAAGTTCTAGAAACCATCCAAGTGACTTTTCAATCTACAAATAATTTCAGTGGATATGAAACTAAATTAAAATAGGATGTGATTTTACAAACATTATCTTATTAATAGAAGACAATAATATACTTTGAGACTTCTACTACATTAGTTTTATTTTCAAAGGACAATATTTCAGTCACTGTTCAGCATGTTAAATTAAGTCATCTAAGATGAAAACTTTTTCTAATTGTTTTCCTAATCACATTTTATGATGTGTATTATTCTATAGTCATTTAAATCCAAGCATTCCTCTAGCATGTTTTTGACTCTCATTTATAAAGGTATCCATGGTCTTATTTCACAGAAATCACCATCTCGGATAACATCTTTTCTTCAGTCTGTCCATATGAAACATAACAAACAAATATGAAACCACTGTCATAAAATTCAATGTAATCCTTAAATGGGATGTTTAGCCTTATTGATTACATTTGCAGTTTCTATTAATGAATAATTGTCTGGGTTATGGGTCACAAACTTTTACCATGTTCAACATTTTGTAATTCTACGTTAGGAATTGTTAATGCAATGTTGTTAAAATTTTTCTTGGGTTATTAATTAATACAAATGTTGAATGTTTTATTTTGTTCACTGTACTGTGGTTTGTTTTTATATTACACTCAGAGCCAGCCTGGGAAGAGGACCGTTCTAGCTCCATAAAGTTTATTTACTTTTCAAAAAAATCTTCTCAGTACTAGACATACCAGACTGGATTCCACCTAGAAGCCCTGCCCATATTTATGAAATCATTTATCCTGAAATATTATTTGTTTTAAGAAGACAAGCTTTTTTGCTGATGTTATACTTAATAATCTTCTATTTCTAAATATTAGTATCACAGTTGAGTAATTCACAACATTCTGCATTCTAATTCTCTTAAAAAACTATTAATTATAAGTTTTCTGATAGACCTTGTAAATAAACCCAATGGCTGTGTGGGTTTATAGAATGAATATTTGACTGAACATGAACCCCATTTTAGTATGCGGGGTATGATTCACCTCTCTATGTAGAGGTCAGAGTTGAATTAGTGTTTTTGCAATAGACTTATGGGCATTTCCTATAAAGCAACAGAAGAGGCATACACATTTAAGAGCAGCGTGAAAGAAAAGTCACTACCCTCAGCTGCTCGGGTCTCTGGCAAACTATTCAGAGGGGCTCCAGTTTCAATTGGTTCCTAAGAAACACATGTTGCTCATTTATTGTACAAGTGCTCTAGGGAACTTCGACAAATTGGATCTAAAAAGCTACAGGTGTTCTTCACTTTAATTCATACTTAGTAGCCACCCATAGAACTTGAATATGCGTGGGTCCTTCCACAATCTAATTAGGAAGCCATCTATTTATCATTAATGTGTGGGTTTTCTACCCACTTTCAGTTAAGGTCTCTTGGCATATCACTGTGCATATTTAACACCTTACATTGTTTTCTGAAACAGAATTTAAGTCCTTCTGAAAAATTGTCCTCGTTAGTTTCTGCTAGATCTAAAATTGTTCTGATCCCAGTGTCTTCTGTAAATTTATTACTATTTAGCATATAGCTGGATGTCAGATGGTGGCATGATTGGAATATATGCCCAAGTGGCATAAGGCGATCTTATTTTCACCAAGGCAGCTTTTTTAAAGTAATCCATAGGTGGCTTAATTGGAGGAGAACTGATACTATTATTTTGTATTAAAGATATTTACATGCGAACATACAGAGAAACCCTGAAAAACCTTTCTCCATGCATGTAATTTTCAGATATTAGAGACAATGACCTGGCCTTTGATTCTTTTTTTTTCTTGTCTGGGGTGGGGGAGGGTTGTTCAGGACAGGGTTTCTCTGTAGCTTTGGAGCCTGTCCTGGCATTCACTCCCTAGATCAGGATGGCCCCAAACTCACAGAGATCCATCTGCTTCTGCCTCATGAATGCTGGGATTAAAGGTGTGTGCCAACACTGCCCGGCTTGATCTGGCCTTTGAATCACGCTATATTTTTTTCTTTATTTTCATTAATTACATTAAAAAGTAAATCCAATCAGTACTTTTCAGAGTTTGTTTTCTGTCGTCCACGAACACAAAAGCCCTGCTGATTCTCATCCATTTTCAATGAAGAGTGCTTAGCTGAAACGTGAGCCTCTTAGACTTCTCACCTATTGTTGCTGCTGTGCTTTGTAACTCAACAGACATGTTGATTGGAGCTGGAGTCGTAGATGGTATTAATTTTTTTATTTTCCTCCCATAAAAAACAGAATGAAAACTTCCCACTTATTCCGAGATTGCTCTTATGAATAAAAGATTTCATTTCTTGGCTAGTGCATTCTATATGAACTAATTTTTGACGATGCTTTTGTAAATACTCTTGAATGAGCTATATATATCATATAAATTATAATTACATTATACTACTATAGAAAAGGTTTTATACTAATATGTATTATCTATGATATAATTGTTAATATCTTAATATGTATATAACATCTAATTAATATTTCAGATCATGCTTCAAGGTAACTCGATTCCTTAATATTCACTTTTATTAGCCATCACACTTTCTATACGTATATTTCGGCAGAATCAGTACAATGTATAGTTCCTATTATAGAAGTAGAACAATGGTTTGTTATGACTTTGACTCTGTGAATAAACAATTTCATATAGTTCCATTAATACATTATTACTCAGAGAAAAAGGAATTAAAATTATTTTATTTTTTAAAAAATCCCTTATTTGCTTCAACCTTGTTAATTTCTTTAAATTCTACCAATTCCTCTCCTGTATAACCAACCCCTGGGGATGAAGTAAAGGCTGTCCAATGTCATTTATACACAAGTTTCTGTTGCCAACACAGCAGTATGTCACTCACCAGTTTACAAGCTTGCAACATACTACATAGCTTTATTGCCATTTTTATACATTTCTAGTCAGAGACTCTCCAAAACCGTTAGTATCGAGTGTAAAGCAAGTGGGCAAATACTCTGATTCTATTGCCTGTGTATCTCCAAACAACGGAGGGTCACAACCTGGGCCTGGTGGTGTACTAACACATGCAGGCTGGAGAGATCCTCCAAACTTCCTAAGTGAACTTGCACTTTGAAATTTTCCTTTCATTTTTGCAAACTGAGGATCGCGGTACAATTGAAATAGCCTCATGTTTTCTCAGAGTGCTCCTGTGTGCTGAAGAAAGGCTGAGCGATCATTGTGGTGTCAGGGGTTACTGCTCAGCTGTTCAGGCTCAGGAGATGATATCTCCACACTCATAAAACAGAGGATCCAAAACACAGAGGCATGCATGGAAGTGCAGATCATGATGACAGATTTGGAAGACGTCCACGAGGGACGTCAGCACCCTGGTGGCCAAAATAACACTACCAAGTTAACATTTATAGCTTTTGTTCAAAATGAAATCCAATATGTGGGGAAAGTGCACACTGAAACACGTACGCTACTATAACAATAATTTTATATTTGGCTTATTCCAAAAACGTATTGGAGGGCCTCAAAAACCTTGTATGATGTGTTTTCTTAAACATTTTAGATGTATGATATTTAATTCTATACAAACCAACTACCTTAATATGAGCATTTCCTACAACTGTCCAAAAGACCTAATCCAATCAGTGAGGCACAGCATGGAGAGCATGAAGATTTCCTTTGCTCAGTTCAACTCAGAAGCAAGAGGGGTAATTTTGGCTCCTGGGATCTGAAAATTGAATCTTCCAGTTGCAATCTTTGGTACAAATTTTACATGGTAGTTTCTTCCCACTCAAGCTCAACATCACCTACAGAAGATAATAAGAGGCCGAGGACTATTAAAATTAACAGTCAAAAGTCTTGAATCCTCTTTTATTTTTGAGATTATAATATACTTACATCATCTCCTCCCTCCCTATCTTCTGCCTAAACCCTCCCATATACCCTCCCTTGCTCCTTTTGAAATTCATGGCCTCTTTATCCCCTCAGCTAATTACTGCTGACTTTTTAATAGCAAAATGTGATCAAGACAGGAAGGCAACTATCCCAACTTAGATGACAGGAAGGAAACACATGATACAGGCACTATGCTAGCCCCTCGGGCATTTTCACGTTGTAGTCATTGTAGTGTGAATAGCCCTGCAATAGGTAGTAAGCTAGTGAATTGGGAGTACAGCATGTCTGTTTACCTTCCATGGCATCCAGAGAGTCCATCTTCTGGAGTGTGGAGTAGTTAACAAAGCAGACAGGTTGATGATTCCCTTTATTTGATAAAAGATCCAGAATGCACTGATGTAAGAAGATATATTGCGCCTAGACAACAAAGGAAGAAAGATTAAACAAATGTCAGGGTGGGCATTTTTCTTATAAAGAGGGTTATACTGTTACTGTGAAAGACGAGCTAAGTCTGACAAATGTGAATTATCTATGCCAGAAACAGAATAAGCTGTAGTTTATAAATGGCTTTCTCCAATTTCTATCACAAGATTTGCAAAACTCTCATAGCTTCTTACTGGTTGAAGAGGTTGTTATATGAAATATTTGCCATTAAGTGACAAGTATTAATATATACTTTCTTGCTGTATGAAAACTGACAAATACCATTGAATCTATTTGTAAGCTTCCTTTTTCATGTCAGACGTAATTCAGTAATTTCTACTTATTTAAATAAAGGTTAGCCTTTTAAGAACACAGGGGCTATATTCACTTGTGAAATTTATGAGTCAGCATTTTCATATAACAAATGGCACTTTTAAAATATATTTAATGATCTTTCTAACCACTGGTACATTTGGCTGGCTCAGTGTCAAAGACCTGTTCTCAGTTCGTGAATATTAAGTTAGGTGCCATTGAAGTATCTTTACATGTAAGTGCTGGGCAAAGACTTTTAATGTTCTATATGCATGTCAATACTGAACTCGTACCATCTGCGTTGTTAATACTAATGACAACCTGTTTGCACTGCTGGACAGTTTTTCAGGCTACTAAAATATATATTTGAAACCATCCTTACTCATGCTTATGGAACACACCTGTCTTTAAAGGAATGTCACTGAATGTTTTACTTAAACATATATATGCTATTGATTTTGAAAAAATTCTGTAGAATGGCCATTTTAAGTGGTTATAGTCAGACATATTAGTATAATGCTTTTAAACCCTTTTGAGAATTTCCCAATTGAAATCATCTTCTGGGGTAGCCTGTCATTATTAGCATTACTTATTTCTTTTGGGGCTCCCAAACCCATCCAGTAATGTTTCATCACTAGAAAGGTGCGTGTATGAGAGCAGAACTCTTTGATACTCAGTGCTAACTTCCAACTGGCAATAACAGCGCCAGACACACAGCAACTGCACAATAAACATTTATTTACTTCATTTCAGCTAATTTTCACAACTACCCAATCTTTACCACTTAGGGAAGATGTAATTTAGAGAGCATGCGAAAGTCATTAGAGATCGAGTTTTGTATTCAAGTTTTGTACTCACTGGTGATCAAATTACAGCATTCGAGTTTGTCAAGACATTTAGTGTAGTCAGGAAATAACAATTCTACTGAAATTTCCAGTATGTTCCTTGTCACAATAACTACGTTTTCTCAAACTCACTGCATGCAGTAAATAGCATTATTGATAGAAATCAACTCAAGTATTTAAACATAATCTAAACTTAAGAATTTTGTATCTTTCAAAAGTACATTTGAACTTGAAGTCACATTTGATGTTTGAGGCTTTGGACTTTTGGGATCTCATCTCCTCCACTGGAAAAAATGACGGGTGTAAACTCTGCCAGGTCCTTCTGGCATCATGTTATTGCCAAGGAGGCTGTGGGAACCCTATACTACCTTAAGAATTCATTTCTTCTTCTGGTGCTTAATTCCCAGGTCCCAGAAATCATAAAGCTTGTGCTTGGAGATTTAAAGGGTGTAACATACATAAACTATGTAGCAAAAGTATGACTAGTTATCTTTCTTCTGCCACATGAATTTGTGCCAGCTAACTTCCAAGAGAATCCAGAGCAGGACAGAGACTAATCTGGATCAACACTTAATCAATAGTATTTCACTGTAGTAACACTTCCGAGCCTTCTCTCGGATTGGCTACTCAGACTCCTTTCTCCTAGTTGTGATCTGGGTCCCTTCGGTGTCTTTTACCAGCAGGATGGTGCTAGGTTTCCTGCCTTCCCACTCTTGTGTTCAGTTACTGTTGTATGTGCTGAGACAGGAACATTCCTCATAGAAACTGAAATCACTCCTCAGTGAAACAGGAGAAAATAAGTCATGACTCTTCAGCAGGACAATGCCACTTTATAAGGGCTGGAGCCTGTTTTTTGTTTTGTTTTGTTTTGTTTTGTTTTTTCATTTTTTTTTTATTACAGAGAAAAGCTAGATAGGGCATGATGTCAGGGGACTAAGACAGACGACAGAGCTCCAGAGCACTTGTTTTTCTGCAATGAGGGGATGCAAGGAAATCTTGCAGGACACACACTGCATCCTGGATATGATTCTCTTCTCGGTGCCTTAGACACTTGCTTTTATTCAACTCTGGTAACATGCTTGTGTAAATTATAGAGCTCACTAAAGAAAAATATCTCAAAGTCTCAGAGCCAAAACTCGGCAGGGTCGATTCTGGACCCCGCTCTGACACTGAAATCTTGAACATGCCACTCCCCTACCCAACCTGAGAGATCTTGCTCCAGCTGGCTAACATATATGCTACAAGAAGTTTATAACATATAACACACAAGTACTAAGCTGGGCATGCTTGTTAATTGGTGTTCTGGAGCACTCTCTTTATACATGACATCCTGGCAAGTGATTTATTCTTTATTATTTGAAGATGGAACCTGGACTCTAAGAAACAGTCAGTTTCACTCTGTCTTAGACAAGGGAGCCAAACAGTGTTTATCCTTAAGCATGCGAGAAGAAAACGTGAATTTTCCTTTTGCCCCTATTTCTATTTTTAACTGAAATTAAGAAGGGGATTGAATTTTTATAATGGCTAAGAGTTGGATTGATGTTGGAACCCTCATTTAGACCTCAGAGTAAGGAGCAAACGTCTGATTTGCAGGGCCTACTACAGAATGCTAATGCAGGGATCAGGGAGGGCTCAGAAGGCTGCACTACTAGTTCAAGAGCTATAGATAGTCAATGGCTGCAGAGAGAGGCACAGACATTTTTCTTTAGGATTGCCAGAGTTTAAGTAGTCAGCCTTAAACTCGTGTACATACAGAAAACACTAACTGCTCTTAACTGCTGAGGAATCTTGTCTTAGAAATTGTAACTAACCTAAAATATGCTTAAAGAATTTTGTTCCCCATGTACTTTCTTTTGAGACAGCATGTAACAATATGAAGGCCGGTTATCACAAGCTTTAGAGAAGTGCCCCTTGTTAATTATTTCAATGCTTTCCATTTCCTCACTTTGCTCACATTTCATAATTGACATACTCGTACAATTGGTTTTTGAGAAATCAACAAATTTGTGTTGGAGTTAAATACTTAAATATTTTTCCCAGTAAGACTGGGTATCTGTAGCCTATGGCATCATATTCCTAAAAGAAGTAACATGACATAGGATGGCATCATAGATTTGGAGTTCAAAAATACTGAGAGGCGCCACAAGTGTGAAAAAAATGCTACCAAAGAGACACTACTTGTCATTGTCAATGCTCAGTGGCGTAAGGGTTCAAAGAAATTCCATATTCAGAAGTTGGTTTCCTTCTCGTGCACAGCACCAGCTCGGATTTAATTAGGTTTGGTGCCACCTGTGTTTCTTTCAGGTTATACTTTGGAAAATACTGCTGTGACAAGTCTTTCCATTTACTGGTAGACATCTTTGTAGATAGCGTACAAAGTCCAGTGAGAAGCAACAGACGGGAACAACACACATTTTAGTTACAGAGATGACAGTTTGAATTTTGGCTTTTGCCCCTTGGAATACCACTTCCCTCTGGGAATTTCTGCTCCTTTGATGGTAACGTAGGGCATAGTAGGACCTACGCTGTTGCTTTGTTTCCTGCCCCCTGATCTACTGTATTAGGACTACAAAAGACAATATATGTAAAGGATCTGATATGTTACCAGGAACCCAGTAGACATCAGATGATTGCTGGGCTCATTTCTATTATACCTTACACTTTATTAACAAAGAAAAAAAACTACGTATAATTCAAAGTAATAAATAAAAATTTGTAGTTATTTAGCTGACAATACGCTGCAATAATCACTAGTACTAAATACACAGCAGACACAAATTTGGACAAATTAAATACACAGAAACTCATTAAAGTCAGCACTTCAGTCATTTTTTTTTCCAACTACAGCTTTTAGTGAATTTTAAAGAAATTGCTCTGACTTTATTCTCCACGCTCTTCACAGTTGCTAACTATTAAATACTAATCCGTGTTTTAAATTGACTTCTACACACCCACAAGTAACAGTTGGTCAGGATGAACAGTCAGTGGCAGTACTCAGTCATATCTTTAGTCCTCCTATAATCTGCACACGCTTCCCCAGCCGCACGGTGTTTATAATATAGGAAGCCATGTTCTCACAATGCAGGATGTTGCACGAAGATGGTCCCATGTAGGAATTCTAGAGCTGACAACCACAAATTGAGTGTGAGCTTGGATAGCTTACCAGGTTCTGCACCATGCACATTCTCTCGCTCCTTAGTTCAGCCACCAGTCCATATACATCCACAAAGTCATGGTCATTTATATGTTGTGTTAAGTGATCCAGAGCAATGAACACTCCAGTTCTTCCAACCCCAGCGCTGTAAGGAGGATGAGAGCAAAGGCTAATAACTAAGTCACGTTGGGGGTTATGACGACAGTGGAGTGTGGTACAGCTACATCCTGAGAAGCTTCTTTTTCTTAGTTGGAGGTAGATATTTTTTTTTTTAATTTGGAGATTCTCTGGATATAGATTTTTATCAAAACTATCTTTAGACATGGAAGATGCTTTGTCCTATTACTTTTTTTTTATCAGAAATACACACACATGGCAAGTGATGGGAATAATTGTTAAATGATTCAGGGATCTCTGAGAAGTGTCATCCAGTCAATAGATTAAAAAAGTAAATCATGCACTGATGGAGATTTTTAACAAGTTTTTCTTAATCAAATTATCACTTTTTTTCATTTATTTTACATACCGATCACAGTTTCTCCTCTCCTCCTGCCCCACCCCCACATACTCCTATATACCTTCTCCTCCTCCTCCATCTCCATTCAGAAAGGGGCAGGCCTCCCATGGGCTTGAGCAAGGACAGCATGACACATCAAATTGAGGTAGGACCAAGATTTAATTTTGGTTTGTAACTAATTAACACTGTACTCACCTTCCCTCTGCCACTTAGGTGTTTAGAAAGCTACATTCTGGTTTATCATAACCAACAAAATGCTTGGAAATTGTAAGATGAAATGGATCTAAATCCACCTTCTCTGAGAAAATAAAATGCCATCAAAATTATAACAAGGCTTCGTCAGATTTAAGACCATCGCAGACATGTAAGGGGCCCTACAGCCATCTCACTCACCTGCAGTGTACAACCATAGGGGTAGTGTCTTGCGCTCTGCTTGTTCGCACCAACTTCACAAACTGAATCAGAGGGGTAGTGTTTTCCGGAACCCCATGCTCAGGCCAACCGGTGAAGTTACACTGTCGGACAGTCATGCAATCCCCATGCTAGTCAAGGTGGCGGATTAAAAGTGACACCATTAGTTACAATGGCATGGACAAAGATGACTGATGTCTTAGCTTTCACAGGTACTTTATAAAGATGACCCTTCACTAAATGGAACAAGTTCTCTTTGTTATTTACTGATTTTATCTTTTACTGTTATTGCTAACAGGATTGAGGCCACTGATGGAACTCAGTGTCAGAGTTTTTGCCTAGCATACAGAAGACTCTGGGTTCAATGCCCAGCACAAAACAAAAGAAATGGAAGGGAAATTGTGTGTTATTGTGAATGGTGTCAGTAAAAGATAGCTCTTCAAACAGACCTGAAAGTAAGTCAAAAAATATTTCCTTATGTAACACGACATTCTGCAGAGCTTAGATTTTTGAAACAATTTGACATACGACAAAGTACTACTTAAATTCATTATTTATACAAAGCAAGGACATTGATTGTCTAGTATGTCAGAAGAGGAAAGACCTAACATAAAGAGGCAGTTATATAGCAACACAGTGGAAGCCAGTACTTTCTCTTCCAGTACTTTCTGGATTCAAAAGAAAATCCAGGGACTGGAGAGACGGCTGCCATGAGGACATGAGAGCCAGCTTTCAGAGCCCCAGTACTACATGAATAGCCAAGCACGGTGACACCTGTCTGTAAACCCCAGTGCTGCAGCGGGGAGGCAGGGTGAGAGATTAGTGGGCGATTGAAGCTCATCGGCCATCCAACCTAAATGGTAACTGAGACTAAACGTACACTTCAGGCTCAGTGTCAGTCTCTGTCTGGGAGTGCAAAGGTGACAAACATCACAGAAAGGCTTCCAGCTTGGACCACTGTCCTCCACATGCCTGTGTGTACTTAAATGTGTGTACCCTCGTGTACAGGTGAACCGGTGTGCACACCACGCATAAGTCTGTGCCCACTGTCCTCCACATGCATGTGTGTACTTAAATGTGTTACCCTCGTGTACAGGTGAACCGGTGTGCACACCACGCATAAGTCTGTGCCCACTGTCCTCCACATGCATGTGTGTACTTAAATGTGTGTACCCTCGTGTACAGGTGAACCGGTGTGCACACCACGCATAAGTCTGTGCCCACTGTCCTCCACATGCATGTGTGTACTTAAATGTGTGTACCCTCGTGTACAGGTGAACCGGTGTGCACACCACGCATAAGTCTGTGCCCACTGTCCTCCACATGCCTGTGTGTACTTAAATGTGTGTACCCTCGTGTACAGGTGAACCGGTGTGCACACCACGCATAAGTCTGTGCCCACTGTCCTCCACATGCATGTGTGTACTTAAATGTGTGTACCCTCGTGTACAGGTGAACCGGTGTGCACACCACGCATAAGTCTGTGCCCACTGTCCTCCACATGCATGTGTGTACTTAAATGTGTGTACCCTCGTGTACAGGTGAACCGGTGTGCACACCACGCATAAGTCTGTGCCCACTGTCCTCCACATGCATGTGTGTACTTAAATGTGTGTACCCTCGTGTACAGGTGAACCGGTGTGCACACCACGAATAACTCTGTGCATAAATACACGGCCTGCACAAGACACACATACACATCATGACTTCGGGACTCAGGGATGAATGGTATTAAGAACTGCTATCTTCTCATAGACACCCCAGACTGATAGCTGTGAAACCAGCATTGAACACACTCAGTCTCCCTGAACATGGGTCTCAGTTAGAAGGCCTGGGCAGTCTAAGGGACCTCTGACAGTGGAACCAGGATGTATCCCTGGTGCACAAAAGGACTTTGGGAGCACATTCCCCATGGAGGGATTCTCCCTTAGCCTAGAGACAAGAGAGAAGTCCTAGCCCCTACTCCAAATGACTTGATAGATTTTGATGATTCCTCCTGGAAGGCATCACCCTACATGTGGAGAGGGGTGGAGGATGAGGTGGGAGGGAGGGAGAGGGAACTGGGATACATATGTAAAATAAGAAAAAACAACAAATAACATATATATATATATATAATAAATAAATTATACATATAAGAAAACTGCTATCTTAATATAGGTTCTTCACATAAAATAAACAGTGCTTATGTGATATTTTCATCCCATTCTGACAATAGAGTTTGCTTTGAATCAGAGAGCAGAGCTAGCTACTGGCTGACTAAAATTAACCATAGAGGCTTTGGAGGACTGAGCACAGATAGAGAGAGAGGAAGTAGTAGGGCAGGACTTAGAGAGGATCTTGGCCCTTTTGGATGGAGGAATGAAAGATGTAGGAGGTCACTGGTTGCTTCTCCTCTGCTTCTCTGCTCATTCAAGTTCTACCCCAATATCTGACTCCCAATTTTTTATTGATAAAGAGTGATTAGATAAATGCATCAAGTGTTCCAGTAATTTCTTCCTTCTCTTATTTACTTTTCAACCCACGATTTTGATGCTAACTGGTTGATGTATATATGGTAATCACATGATTTGGAATGGGACAGTTACATGCATGTCTCGGTGCATGTGTCAAATCATTTACAAATCAGTGGGAAAGCATGGCCAAATGCATACCTCTATGTACAAGGGATAATTCTGCTATAAATTTCACTTTATGTGTTTGAGTCAGTCATATTTTATACCATATCCACTTTCCCTCTTTTTATTTTATTTTACCCTTTCTATTTTCAGATCCCTGACGGTCCAGTCAATCTGAATGTCCTCCATAAGCTTTGTGATCACTATGTCTCCAAAGACTGTCACAGGCTTGTTGTCTTCTGGCCAATATTGGTGGCATCTGATCTGCATCCAAAGAAAACCAGCAGCCATTAGCAATCATAATGCTGCTCTTTACAACCACTAAGGCAAAGCTACTTCATACATAGCACTGTCTTTGACGATATATACACAGCACTAGCTAGAACACTCACAAATGTCAATGTTAGTATAAAACAACACATTGTTCAAGATATTTTATATAACTCACCCGTCCTTTCTCAAAGCACTGTGTGAGCATTACTAATGTTTTCGCTCTGGTTTCCCACACCATTCTCCAAAAATCTCCAACTGTTCCCGGTAACGGACCTTGGGTAGCAATAAACTCATTTGGGCATAAGTATCCCTAGAAGGATGCAATTCCACACACAGCATCAGTATTTATATTGAAGCAGCATTTTTTACTTCTGATCTATAGTGGAAATATGATATGACTGTTTAAAAATATTGTCTATTTTTGAATGGTGAATAATCTTAAGACACTCTAAACTTCCAGTATGAACTAGAAACCTCACTATCCAATGTCGTATAAACAATTAGATAATGGGAGTGCATAATAAATGTATATGGGGCATAAGGTAAACAGATGAACCAAACAATGGCTCCAAAAAAAGACATAAAGAAAATTGTATGAAAAATCAGGAAATCAAATTGTAAGCATTGAATTTGAAGTATTAGATATTCAAGTTGAAACGTTATACAACTTGGCATATGCATTTGGAAAAAAGGAAGAAGTTCTAAGTAGAAAGATAATTTGATTTAAAGCCATTAGCTCACCAGGAAGGAGGAGATAGTAAATTCAAAGATTCTGATTTAAATCATTCCAGAGCTTGAAGGTCAAGCTGATGAGAGACAACCAGTTTGGTTGAAGAATCAGAACTTCTGAAATATTCAATGAAAGGGCAAAGATGCTAGCATTTGATTCAAGCTTCCTGAGTGGTTATCCTATAAGGAGCAGTTTTTGTGTTGAGCTTCCTTGGCACGAAGCATGACTTGAACTGTCTGAGTAATAGATAAGGAAGAAGAAAGCGATGTGAGCTCAGACAATTCCTTAAGGGAACCTAGTGTGAACAGGGCAGAGCACTCCAGTTCAAGGTCAGCCTCCGTACATAGGGAGTTCCAGGTCATCCTGAAGTTCAAGAACCCTGTCTCTATAAAGGGGTGGGAAGGAAGGCTGATGAGATGTCTCAATGGTTAAGAGAGCCTTTAACTCTCCCGGAGGGCGAGAGTTTGCTGTCTAACATGCACATCAGGCTGCTCGCTCTATGGTACTGCAGGCCTCTTCTGAGCACCATGGGCAGCCCCCCCACCCCACTGGTCCCACTGAACTCCAGATATATTGGTACAACAAGCTACCTGTGAGGCTGCAATCTTTCATGTCCTTTCTACCTCACTGTACATTCTTTATCAAAATGTTACAGCCTCTCACTAAGTCCTGGCTAAAGAAACACAATTCCCCTGGACCAGGTCAGAGGAACACGTGTATGTACAGTCACGTGAGTTTAGTGATAGGACCTGCCTTTAGTGACTCCTGAGTGTTGCCTGCTCCTCCCGTTTTCCTCCCTGGAGCTGGCTTTTATTCACACAGACAATTCTGATACCTCCTTTTGATGGGAGATGTTATTCTGTAAATATGTTTCTCATACTGGTTAATGAATAAAGCACTGTTGGGCCAATGAGAAAGCAAGATAGGTGGGGCTAGGAGACAAGGAGGAACGAGGAAGTAGGAAGGAGGAGTCAAGATGGAGAGCCCAGAGAGGTAGCATGCCTGTCTGCAGCGCTTGGATAAGATGACCACATGGGAATACTTAGATACGTAGAAATGGGTTAATAATTAAGACAGAGCTAGCCCATAAGCAATGATAGTAACTGGCCAACAGCCTTATATCAAATACAGAGTCTCTTGCATGTTATTGGGGCTCACGTGGAGGCGAGACCGGGTGGCCAGCGGAGAGGAACAAAGAGTGGGACCAGACCGGCAGCGGGGGGAGGGGGGAGAGAAGGGGGTTGAGGGAAACCTGCACGTAACATCCTTTGCTCCAAGCTCCAAAGAAATAAGAACCCCAAGGCCACGCTAGACTCTGTCATTTGCTCTTGGGGATGCTTCATCAACTTTCCATTGAAAGTGTTAGCTGGGTGGTAGTTGTGTACCCCTTTAATGTCAGTACCCGGGCAGCACCCAGGCAGAGGCAGCAGGACTTCTGAAGTGGTGTCACATGTGTTTTCTGAAGACAGCCCCAGTTGCAGACAGAAAAGTAAGGAACACTATGTAGCATCAGTATGTATTCCCCCCCCCCCCCCCCTTGTTTTGGTATCTCCTGTAAAGGATGCTTTCCTAGCAAGTGTTAGCAAGGCAATACACTGCTCATAGTGCTATGCAAACCTGCTTCCACACAGAGTTCCTTCACACATTCCTGCATTACAACCACTGTTCCCCCTCTTCCTCCTCCCCAGGCTGACCCCTGACTCCCCTCCAACCCACCTCCATCCTTAGAAAGGACAAGGCCTCCCATGGGGAGTCAAAAGAGCACAGGAACTTCTTTTAAAATAAGATTTTATAAATTTTAGCATCCCCCTATGGTAACAGAATATTTGTCTTCAGGTTTCCTAGCTTATTGCTTAAATTATCTTTTTTCAAAGTATGTGCTTATTTTATGTATGTAAGTGTCTCGTTTGAATGCATATATGCGCACTATGTGCATGAATGCTGCTACTCTCTGAGCTCAAAGGAGACTGTCAGACTATTGTGAGCCACCCTGTGGGTGCTGGAGTAGAACCCAAGTCTCTGCAAGAGCCATCTCCCCAACTCCTGCTTAAACAACTTTATCGCTTCACAACTATAACAATTAGAGAGAACACTAGAGGTTCATACATATTGCTTTGCTGTGTGATCTGTATATTTGTCATGCTCACTAGAACACACCGTTTTCCTTTTCTTTTAAGTCGAAAAGAAATTCTTCTCTCACACAATACATTCCAACCACAGTTCCCCTCCTTCCACTCATCCCAGGCCCCTGCCCCCACCTCCCCTCTCTTCCAGATCCACTCCTTCGGGAAAGAGCATGCTTCTAAGAGACAACAACCAAATAGGAAAAAAAAAATCACGAAAACCAACAAGATACAGTAAGACAAGGCAACCTAATGGGAGAAAAAGAGTCCCAAGAGTCAGAGACACATCCATTCCTACCATTAGAAGTCCCACAAAAACATCAAGCTAGCAGCCACGAGATCTATCCAGAGGACCCAGTGCAGACCCCTGAAGGCCCTGTGCTTGCCACTTCTGTCTCAGATCCTGTTTGACCATTTGTCTCACATTTGAAATAACATTACAGAATGAGGTATGGATTTGGATCTACTTATTGGCAAGTTGAAAACAGTGTGGTGACTTAGCTTTGCCCTATTCTGTAACAGTGCAAGGCATTTGATCAATAGGACAGTGGCTTTATATTAAAATATCTAGGCATCTAAGCATTATTGCATGAAGTGGAACTTCTATAGGCTGTAGGGCCTAGCCCACAATTAAAATTAGTAAGCAAAAAACTTCTGTATAATAAACATTTAGAGAAGAATTGTGATGAGTGAACAAAAGGTTACAATGGTGAATTTACCGGATCCTTTCAATAGAGATCTAGCATCGAAATTGGATGGAATCCATATCTTCACTAAACCATCCCTAATACGATGTGTGAAGAAGTCTTCACTTCTCCATTATCTACCCCTTTGACCCAATATAGTATCGTAATTCCAGAGTTAGTATTGACTAGTAGGGAATTACAATGAAGTCTACACACACACACAGAGACCGTTTTACAGAAGTTTGCAAACAATGGATACAATAGAGGCATGTCTGATGTAAGGAAAAAGATGAAGTAGCAAGTCAGTGGGTGGAAAATACCTAGGAATAGGAAAATAATATATAACTGGAGAATGTGTACAGCAGCAGAAACCTTTGAGTATCTGTAGGCTCACGGGGTGACAATGATTAACCTCCCCACTCCAGCTGAAGCCAGGAAGAAAAAAAGAAAAACATACAGGGACTACCTTGAAATTTCATAATAGAACTGTTTAGAGATAAAGCCATCAGCCTTAGGAGAAAATTAATGAATTTGTGTCTGGAAACACTAACAATTAATTCCCGAGGATATTTAGGAAACATTCCAAGGAGAACGTCACATTAAATGACCAGACGGGCTCTACCCACTATAATATTGTAGGAATGTGTCAGCCAAGCTGCCATCCTGCATGGAGAGAGGTGTCTGAGTACCAGCATAGTGAAGATGTTAGCAGAACAAAGAACCACAGAGGAAAAGAGGGCTAGAGGGCAAATCAGCTTCATTCAGTTTTCAATCTGAGTCAGCAAGTTTGATTATCTCTGGTATTCCAGAGAGCTACACCGAGTATAGTGTACCCATGTGTATTTACTGAGTGGCTAGACGGAGTATACATTTTACATCATCATCATTCCTTTGATGGACTCTGTATCTCAAAGGGGAAGGTACGGAACAAGGTTTTCATCATATGAACATGACTGATACTTTGCTGACAGACTAGTTGACCTTGTGGTCAGAGAATACATTAACAAAGTATGTGAAATGCTGCAAAGGTCAGTAGAGTAAGAAGGAATGTTCTGCCTGCATGAACTAGTGAAATAAATAATGAATTAAAGCCTTACATGCCCCCGTCTCTGAAATAGGTTATGCATCAATGGTTGCCATTAGGAAAATAGCATTTTTTCCATTACGTAGTGTTTTAATGAATTTGTTGTCTTAAGTATTTGAAAACTTTAGTATTCACGTTCCATCAAAACACAATATTTATGAAAATAGCAACTTACAGAGACATAGCTGGCATTAATGTAATCTGATCCTGGAATGCTTGCATCAGCTATCAGCTTCACTCTGTTATTATTGTCTGAGAAAAAAATAATAAATCATGATAGGATTTTTAAATTGGTAAGACCTTTGTACTACAAAAATAGTATAAAAGTCCATGACGTGACAATCCCAATTCATATATGACTATAACATTGAAAAATCATTCCATGTCCCATATTTCTACTACACAAAATATCAATTAATAAAATATTGCATGTCTTTCTAGAATTCCTACGTATACCATTACAAATTAACTACAAATGGTGTGCCATGTGTTCCCTTCTGAAAACAGTTTTTATTTACTTAATCTTTCTACACAACTGTATCCAGTGTGTGTTCTTAAGGAGATAAGAACATTCTTAATGTAGCATACCCTATTTAATTATGACTTAAATTGATCCCATTTATTATTCAATATGCTGGAAAACATAACGGGTCTAATGACATATCTATAACACTTCATTTGTACAGCAAATGACAAAAGTAAAATCCTCAAATCACAGGTTCACCTTTCAGATTTGAAAGGTACTGTCTAATTACATCTTAATTTTACCAGTACACTCTGAGATGTACTTTAACATTTGTTAGGATTTCATTATGCTCATATTCTAACTTTTTTACAAGTTCATCCATAGGCTCTTCTGAAACTTGAATGCATTTTTCTAATTTTCATTTCAGTATTTCAGACCTTTCCATACTCCCATTTTTTTTAAAAAGAAGTGTGATGTAGGTTTATCTTTTATTATTATTTATTATTATCTGCAACACTTTTTCACTTGATTCAAAATAGTGTTTTTATCATATACGAGATCATTTAGGTCTAGTTTAAAACCATTTATTCTTTCCCATTTCCTGCCTTGTCTTACTTTAATATAATATTTCCAGTTATTTTTCTGAGAGTATTTTAAGAAATACTTTCATCAAGTAGATATCCTATACCCAGTAATTTGTTGTTGTTGTTTGTTTGTTTGTTTCAAAGAAGTGCCAGAAATTTTCTTGGAAATTCTACCAAGTTGGTTTTAGAACTGCAATGTCTACTGACAACTTTAACCACAGGAATCACAAAATATCTTTGACTGAATAATTCGGAGGTTTGGCTGGGTTGTGCTACTAAGTGGCCCAGTGCATGCTTACTTAGCTTTTGCAGAGCTCTGGTTTAATCGGCCAGGGAAAAGAAAAGAAAGGCTTTGTGGTCTTCATGGGAGACACAGAAGAAGAGGATTGGCTGCAAATTCTTACACAGTCTGGAGGGAACCAGCTTCTTTGGTTCTTAATGGCCTCAACTGTACCACGCAGTTATAATATTTATTTTGTATAGTTCTTTTGACAAGCATGTGAAAACTTACAGAAAGTTATTCACTATTATTCTCAGCTTCTCCAATTTAAGCATACACCATTATTAGTCATTTAAACTGTTTAAGTTATATTGTGAGAAATTATGATCAGTGCATTGAAGTTTAGAGATTCCCGGTATTTAAATGAATTTCGGCAAATCCTTTGTGTCAGTGTTACTGAATTTTTTAAGATCTGCATTATGACCTTGTGACTTGTCTTGTACTTCAGGAGGGGAAGCTATCAGGCTGCCGTTCACTCGATATGCCTGTTTATAACCAGCCAAGTCAGTAAGATGCTAAACTTTTTCTCATGGTGTTGGGGTAATAAGGTCAGAATGACCTGTCAGACAGAGATTTGGAAATCTCTTCTGCAAGTACTTGCTGCTAATTCTAGTATCCTAAAGCCCTGTAAGCTAATATCTTCCAAAAGGCACTGTGATATTTGAAATTCTCTGACTACTCAGGGGAAACACACAACACTACCATAGCTGGCTCAAGCAAAACTTCAAATGCCATTGAACTATATTCAATCACTACAATGACAGACATAGTTTTCCAGTTTTATGGGTCCTGTGCAAGCACTATGGGAACACATCGTCACAAAATCTCGGTCACCCGCCTAGCGTTTGTGTGTCTGTGTCTGTGTGGCTTGTGCGTGAAAATATTCTGTCCTTCCTACAGACATGGATGTGACATTACAGATGAACTTCTAGCCCTAGCTAGGGATGGGGTCTTGCTGTCTTCAGAATTCAGTGCCCCGGCATGCGTCACAATCTTATCCACTCAGAAAGTTATCAGCCTTTAAAAGGAAATGATCGATTGGTTGCTAATCAGAAAAGCTATCATTTGCTGAATTCTTTCTATGTTCCCATAGTACTGGGTAAAGTGTTTTATGTGACTGTTTTACCAAATCCTTCTATTAGCCTTACAAGGAACAGACAGACAAATAGTATGTCAGTAGCCACAAACATAGACAGACACAAACGGAATTGTATCTTAGGAAGTCTCATTATTTTTTTGTCTTAGCCTCAGGATGGAGACATTTATTCTCTTTACTCCTTTTTATTATTTTGAGTCTGATCATTTACTTCTATCAACCATTCCTGTTCTCTTCCCATCATAAAATAGGCTAATGACCTGAGTTTTCTTTCAGCCAAAATGGAGACTAGATTAATAACCAAGGTCTTCACTATAAAACAAGGAAACATCATAACTAACTACAAAAAATTGAAATTTTCATATTTCAAGTGAGAAAATTCTTGGAAATCAGACTCATTTGAATTACTTTATATGACATATTGCAAATTAATCCATACTTTCTAATGTATCTAGAACTAAATACTAATAAACTCATGGTAGTTGCCTTTTGATAAGAGTATAATATTTATTTACACAGAATGCTACTTAGGTAAGCATGTTGCAAGCAGTCTAGAAGAAATTTAGTGCAAATACATCTAACAACATGGGCCTTCTCACTTAAACTTGAGTTGTATTTCAAGTTAATTTTCCTAAAGTTAGAATGAAAAGCATGTGGAAAAACATCATGACTTGAGACGTTTAGAGATTATCAACCATACTCTTCACTTTCTTATGATTTATTTTGTTGCAGAAGGAATCTCCAGTGGCTACTGCTATGTTTTTCATTCTGTTCTACTTCCCAGACACTGCAGGTTGTGTGGTTTGTAACCTCTGATGTCACAATCCTGTAAATGCAGTTGCCTTCATAAATAATCTAGTGTCTAGTATCAGCCTGTGTTCTGCTTCTTCCTATTCAAATTCTTTATGGGATTATGGTCTCCTCTAGCCTTGTGCACATCAGGAAGCCTTCTGTGGATGAACTATATTCCCAGTTCTTTGCGAAACCTTTTTAAAGACTGGGGCAGGGCCTCGCTACATTGCTAGGGTGGGTCTTGAATTCCTTAGGTGAGAAAGCTGTTCTCAAACTTTCCGCCTCCCAATTACTTGAGATTACAGGGCTGCATCACGTACCCCAGCCTGCTTCTCATTCAGTATCCACTGGAACAAAGTTTCACGGCATCAATATTTATAATTTCTTAATATAAAATGCATGGGATCAGAATTCTATTAAGCAGACACATGCATTCAAAGACTACAAAAATAGACATATTAGTAACACAGGCTTATCAAATCCTCTTCTACAAGCCATTATTAATTCTTAACACAGGAACGCTTTAAAAAATGGAGTTGTCCTATAGCAAGGTACCCTTTTGCCTCTCTGCAGAAACAATTCCAGTGTATGCATAGTGATTCTAATCACCATTTTGCAAGGCATTTTAATGTTCCATAAGAGTACTATGCTCTTAAGGAAATCTAATACACAAAGCTAAGTGTGAATTTTGCTTCTGTTTGAGACATGCTCAATAGGAAGATGTTAAAAAGAGTTGAATTACAAAGCTAAGGAGCAGGTCAATCTACAGTCTCTTGCACCTGCATAAATGAACCTTGTGTGAACAAACTGAAAACCGTGTAAATTAACTTCAGTAATTAGGAACAAAGCAAGTGCGATACAACTTGAAAGTCACTATTAGTGAGGTCTATTATTGCAATGCAGTTAATGGGAAAGAGCGCCTTAAACAAATGCAAAAAGAGAAGATGGTGGGCATTTTAAAAATACTTCATAATCACAACATGAGAAACGGGAATGGTACATACATGGCTTTATGTTTGGAAAGCGATTTTTTGCTCTGTTCCAAGGGAGATCAGCTTCCGTTGAAGAAAGATCTTGAAGAAATTTTGGTAATTCCTGTGGGGGGGTGGTGGTGGAAAGAGTCGTTACAAAGTTTAAATTTTGCTTAGTGAAATGCAATTCCTTATTTTGCACCCTTCGTTTGCTTAGTTTGTATGTGTGTGTTCACATGTGTGTGTGCATCCACGTGTTAGAGGGTAGAGGGAAGCCTTGGGTGTCCTTTCCACAGATGCCATAGGCCAATTTTTTTACTTTATTACTTTATTAAAACAAAGCATCTCTCATTGGCCCAAGGGTTACCAAGTAAGTTTTACTGTTTGGTCAGTTAGCCTCAGGAATCTAGCTGTGCCCATGTCCCCAATGCTGGGATCACAAATGCCTGCCACCATAGGAGCTTTTACATAAGTTCTGGGCATCTAATTCATGTCATCATGCTTGCAGGGCTGGCCTACTGAACTATGTCATTCTAGCCATCGATGTCTTTGTTTTTTATTTATTTTTAATTTCATGTCACTGGTACGCGGGATTGAAAATCCTGAGTCTTGCCCCTTGGCAGGCAATCTCTACTGCAGAACTATTCTCTCAGGCCACATTTTAGAAAAAATAATAATAATAATTAATTAAAAATTCCTATCATACATATTGGAACAAGGTCAAATGAACAGTAATGATTTTTTCCTAAATGTCACCATTACTGCTCTGAATGGTTTTTGTCGGCCAGATTGTGGCTTTCCCTTGAGATAATTTCGTTGATCTCTGGGGAACACTAAGGTGCCACAAGCTATCCGTGGCTTCATCACGTGCACACAACTGTTATTTAATATGTTAATGCCACCTTAGGGGGAAGGAGGGAGTTGAATGATTTATTTTTTGTTTTTCTCCCCAGACAGTGTGATTTCATGCCTATTAATTGGAGCAACCCTGGCCATTTTGAGAAGATGTCAAAGGCCTTGTTAAATTGATAGTGGAATGCAAAGGTGTGGTTTAGAACGAGCCCATACAGATGAAGGGTCTGGAAGACCTACTGTTGACTTTTGAAAGAAAAATGCTGCAGTCTGTCTTGCCCTTTCTAATGCATCATTAAGGAAGCTGGTGGAAGAAAATGTATTGGTTATTTTGTTGGGCTGATGATTGCCGCTCATGAAATTATTCCAACTTCTGTAAAGGTAATAAACTGTTTTCCGTTTTAATGTAGTTATAAATTATTTCTTTTTATTCAACAATTCTCCTTTTTCCCTTACACACATACACACACACACACACACACACACACACACACACACAAGATTCCAAAGAGTTCTTTTCATATGGGTATATACCATGGGCAAGATTTTAGAAGTATTGAAAGGGAAAGGGGGAAGAAATGTGTGTTGGAAATTGACTTGAAAATGATACAGTTTGCAATTATTTCACATATAAGTTCCCATTCATAGTTTTCAGTGACCGTGGCTTTGGGAACCAACCTTCGGTCACCAGGCAGATAGTTTGAACAGCATCATGACACTGCGTGGTCTTATTCTTATTAAGACATAGAGCCTCAGTGATATGTTCTGGGTAGATCTGTCTGCCCCTGTTTGATGTCTTCTCCATGGGAACAGATCAGAAGATTACTTGGTCCGCCTCATGCTTTTGTATTTATTCTCTCTCTGGAATAGTTCCCCCTTTATCTTCTCATTGGGATTCGGCTCATGCTACCATTTGCCTGAGACATCACCACTTTATTAGTCTTTCCTAACTAGCATTTAGCAATGATCCTTGCATCTTTATGCACACGCCAGTCACAGCACATTTGTCCTGTGTGAGACATGCCTCTCATTCCCACAGCTCTCACCCTAATCTGAGTTTATGTATGGTAGAGATTATCATCCAAATGACTGATATTTGTGCCAAGCACTTTCCAGACGTTCTGGACATAGTAACTTCAGTATTGTCAATCCAGTGAGCTTGATATTATCTTTTTACAAATGAAGACATTGAGGGGCAGAGAGGTTAAATAATCTGTCTACAATCATTTAGCATGTAAATGCTAAACTGATGTGTACCAATGTGTCAAACACATTTCGTGCCATAGTACAAACCCTAATAAAGAACTATAGAAAATAAAACATGAGTTCAAGGGTTAGTCAAAACTGTGCATCCAATATGTATGTTTAATATGATATAATAATTTAGATATAATAACATTAATAAGAACAATTTAGGATTTTTTGTTTGTTTTTAGCAAAACAATAACATGCCCCCCAAAATCTAGAATTTTTCTTAATACATGAAAATACATTTGCTAATAGAGCTGTTTATAGACTTAGTCATGAATATTTCAATTGTGTTTGCTCCTATTCTAGCAAAACTTACACTTTTGCCCCTGAAAAACTGCAATTTCTTTCGGTATAAATGCAAAGGGGGCTTCATGGTTGCCTTGATTTTGTTAAATGCCAACCAATCTACCAAAACACACAGCCAGCAAGCCCAGAATTTCCACTCATTGTCTCACACTCCTGTTATTTCCTCCCTGCGACACTGAACTTGTACAATCCTGAATTATTGCAGCCGATTGTCTGGTTCTTTTTTCAGACTTTCACACACTAAGAAGTTCATGGAAAAAAATAGTAGAAATAGACTTTTGAGTACAATATGAAATCTACTTTGTTTTCACAATGTAAAATAATCATCTCATTTGATAAGGTACTTAGGAATCTTAAAGTAAATTACACTTAACCTTTATGCTCCTAAATAATTTCATTTTCGCTGATATATAATACTCATCTAATTAATGCAAATATTATAGAAAAGGAAACATGAGAAAATTGTTCAAAAAGTGAAATTATTTTCAACTTTAAAATAAACAGTGAGGTCTTAGTTTTACACATCCCGTGTAGGATAAAGCATTTATTTAATAATAATAACTTAGAAATAGACCATATTGAAGGTAGACATTACATCTGTATTGTGATACTTCTAGAAGCTGTAATATCTGCACTGTCTACAAAAGTCCAGCTCTGTTCTCTGATTATTTAACACCACAAATGCATACTAAGTAGCACTCATCATATTTGGTATTAAGTGTACTTTTAATAAAATGCAACACGTAATCATTAAGTGCCTAAATCTAACATAATTACTTTAACATAAACTACATTTACACAAATATAAACTAATGAATCCATCATTCTGCATTGCCACCTCCATCAGGATGAAAGGGCATAGATCTGGGGCTTGAAGAAGACCACCTTCTCCTAACACAGTAGGTGAATACTCTGATGAGGTTGCACCAGAGGCCAGCCAGGGTAACATTACTATCTAAACAATCAACCTGGTAATTGGGTATTGATTATCAAGGCCAGAGTCCTTCATGGCCTTGCATGCTTAAAATGGACATGAAATGTGACACAGGGAAACTACTGGAGGTCTTGCAATGTTGTGACAACTGCTGTTAACATACCGAAAATTCCTCTTGAAACTTTAGGTTGTTGTTTGTGCAAAGCTCTTCGACGTGTTGCAGGAAGGATTTCTTGCTTATTGGCCTCCAAGTAAAGAAAGGTATTAAACGGAACCACGTTAGCTTGTGTTCTTTGTCTTAAGGGAAATCTTGGGCACTGGTTGCACTATTAACATTTAAGCAACAAGGACACTGTAAAACCCCACTCACATAGTCCTTTAAAGTCACCCTGCCCTGTTGACAAGAGGAGCTCTTTAAGTTCACTTTCTTTGCATTTATCAAAGAAAATTCTTTCAATTACTCAGTGACATCAAAGGAAAGATTTAGTATTATTTTAATGAACCAAAGTTTTCAAGTAAATGTGAGGGCATGAAGTTATCATTGACTCCTAAATGCGCATAATATCTCTTTGTCATACAGAAGAATTCTACACATTACAAGGTTCTGGAAGATATAAAATATTGCAGTGACCTCATTCTCATAATGATATGGCTTTTAAGCCGAAAGGAGTTTAAATGTCCCCATATTACTTCCCAAGTTAAAATACAGACATGCAGGCTTCACCCCAGAGAGAGAGAGCATTTCTCCAATTACCATGCAATTAGTCATGCTTTTATGATTTATACCCAGCTTAAAGGTTTCTCCAGCAAACATCCAGAAAGACAGCCACACATTAAGAGTCACTGCGCCAGTGAATCTAAAGTTGATATTCAAAATGAAGGGGGAAAAATTTCACAAACTTACTTGATGGATTTTCTATAGCTAAGTAACCTGCAACAGCAGAGACCATGTTAGATGTATTGTGAGTGGGAGGCATCGCTCATTCTGAAACACTTCCAGATTAAAACCAGAAGATTATAGCAAGCCAATAATGTACAAGTACATCATGGCTTCAGCTAACATGCACTTATTAATTTCACTTTCAAAAATTGTATTGCGAATAACTATTTTTATCTTCTCTTCCCAGTTACAAAGGTAGCATTATCATTTGAGAGAGTGCATTTAAAAGCAGGCCACCTTTATATATATTTTATATATATTTTATATATATTTATTATATATTAATATATTTTATAGAACAAAGAGTTAATACAGATTCAAGAAATGTTTTCTTTATTTATAAAGAGTGTGCGATATGGAAAACAGAAGTTGATCAAAACTACATTGTATTGCCCAAATCTTGTTTCATGACTGAGTTTTGGTTAATAAACAGCCATAACCATCACATTTCAGCCATTTCAGCTACTTTATGCACATTTTGTGATGACAAAGTTAAACTGTGAAGCATGAAAATTTCAACAGAAAAATAGATGATTCAACACACACTTAGAGATATGTTTTCTGTTAAAAAATATCATGCACAACAAATTTGCACTGCAAAAAAAGCACAAAGGGCACAGATATATACACAAACAAAATGCAGAAGGGAGCATTTTCAACGTTTTACATTTCTAGTAATATTACAAATTATTTCACAATAGGCTTCAAGTAAAAGTATTTCTTGGAGTAGATATTTTTAAAGTCATGGATGCATGAAACAAAATAATTATATTAAAGAACAAACAAGACATGACTAACTACTGTGAAAATGATCCCAAAGACACGTGTCCAATGGAGAAAACTTGAATCAAAAGGAATATATATTATGACAGATTAAAAAAGATTTAACTGAACTTGTGGGGCTGAAGTGGCAGGGATTATGAAGCTGGTCATTAGAATTCTAAGTCAGTGGTGGGTATGTCAAAGAGAAAGTAGCCTCCTACTTTGTCCTGGTGGTGTGAGCTGGTAGAGCATCCTTGCCATCCTCACACCCAATGTGGAAGAGAGGAACCTGCAAACTCTGAGCTGTGGTAAAGCAGGGAAAGCCAAAGAGTTTCTCACAACAGCCAAAAGCGCTTCCAAGAAAGCAACAGAGAGCACCTCACCACAGCTTCAGGGACTCAGAAATGGCTGCGCGAGTCATTGAGTCGGAAAGGCTTTGGTTGAAATGGATAATGTAAAAGGGAACAGCTGAAAATGTGAGGCACTGTAGGTAATAGACATATGCCATGGGGACAGGTGCTCCTCAGCAAAGGCCAGCAAGAAAACAGAGAGCGAGGAGCTTGCACCAGAGTACCTCCACCCCGTAGACTGCAGCTGGCACACCTTCCGTACTGCCCTGTTCTTTAAAAATAGCCAGGAAAATCTTGATTAACTGCATTTGAGAAATGCCTGGGAATTTTGCATTTGAGACATCTATTTTCATGCTACTGCATGGAAATGGAAATTTTTGATTTGAGTGTACATGACAGATTTTTACCTGGCAGATCCAGGCATATTAAGGCTGCACCAGAGAATTTTATTTTACTTAGATAATTGAACTCTGAGATGGATGGTACTTTTGGGGAAGTTGTGAACAAGGAATTAATGAAATAAATACATGTGTGTGGAGGAGATATGAAATATGAATAACAGGAAGTATAAATAAGCAAGACCTAGGGGAAAAAAGCAAGTATTATTCACATTCTTGCTTTTTCAGTAATGAGCTCTATTCTTGACTTACAACTTAGAAATAAGGAAAATATTTGTCCTAAGGCCATTTTTTTCTCAGTGAAAAATTAGAAATTTGCTTAAATTTTACTCTTTTTCACATGAAATATTCATCTATAGATTCTAATTTTAAATTTTAACCTGCTAACTCTGAAGCTGGATAGATATTTGTACATTAATGCCTGCCTCATTATAAAGTATGATGGTCTTACTGACCTCAAATGTTGCTCCATCATCAGCTTTGCTATCTTGAGCACGTTTTGTCCTATCTTTAACAGGTTCTGTCTCTGTCTCTGTCTCTGTCTCTGTCTCTGTCTCTCTCCGCTCTCTCTCTCTCTCTCTCTCTCTCTCTCTCTGTGTGTGTGTGTGTGTGTGTGTGTGTGTGTGTGTGTGTGTGTGTTTGGAATAGGGTTTCTCTGCATAACCCTGGCTGTCCTGGACCTAGCTCTGTAGACCCGACTGCCCTCAACCCCAGTGATCCATCCAGCTCTACCTTCATAGTGCTGGGATTAAAGGCATGGTAAATCACTACCCCAGGAGCAGGTTTTGGGTTTTTTTTTTTAATGTTTTGGTACTGACACTGACAACTGCTCTACCTCACATGCCCTGCCCTTTGATCCTCACTCTTCATCTTAATTCTGTGTATTTTATCCACACCCAAATTTCACTTGTTTCTTAATATCCTATTTGCAAGTTAACTCCTGGTCAGCCTCATCTAATGGCACAGACTAGAAAATAATGTCTTCGTTCTGTGCAATCTGGTTTCTAAGAACAAATAACTTTCTCCTGTGTGCTACAGATTTTCATTTTAAACATACTTGACAGTCAGGAAAGGACTAACACCCAGCTTACTTTATAACCTTCATAACCTTATTATAATAATAATGAACCCATTATTAAATACTATTGTGCAATGATACTAGAATTGAATGGATTTTCTCACTTGATTCTTAGGAAAATGTGAATTTTTAGGAGGCCATAAACTTACACTTGAAATAAGTATAATCATTTGATTTGCTAATAACAAATAATCAATTCTAAATAAAGCCCCTACATATTCTTTTAATTAGGTCTCCTAACATTAAAATATAGCAGCTGCTGGACACTTAGAAAGTTAGAAATGGGGCAATAAAATTGTGTTTGCCTTCTCAAGTGAAAAGAAAAGAAGCTTACCAGGTACAGTGGGGCATGCCTGCCATAGCAACACTTTGGGAGGTGAATGAAGGAGGATCTCAGATTCCCTTTTACAGCCCCACAAATGAAAGGAAGAAAGAAAGAAAGAAAGAAAGAAAGAAAGAAAGAAAGAAAGACAGAAAGAAAAAAGGAAGGAAGGAAAAAAGAGAGAGATGGAGGGAGGGAGGAAGGAAGGATACATAGATAAGATGGGCTCTTATCTGGCTTTATTTTCTTCCCCATCTCTTTAACTAAACTTAATAAACTTTCTGTAATTATTTTTCACAATTATCTTTATGTAACATAAGAAATGAAGCTTCTAAACCTCTAAATTTTGGTAAAATTTAGTCTATGTTTATATCACAATTATGTATAAATGAAAAATTTTGAAATGTTTATAAAAACAACTGAAATGGAGAAGGTATTTTGGAATATATAGCAAGCTATCTCACGTAGAAATCTGATTCCTCTCTCTTGTTATTGTCTGTACTGCCTGATGTCATTCTGTAAATATGTTTCTCTTACTGGTTAATGAATAAATCCCTGTTGGCCAATAGGAAAGCAAGATAGGAAGGACTAGGAGACAAGGAGGATTCTGGGAGATGTAGTACAGTGGAGTCAAAATGTAGGGCATGAGACAAGAGGTCCGGACGGACCGTCTCTCTGGTAAGGTAAGACCATGTGGAAACACTTGGATTGATAGAAACGAGTTAATATTTAAGACAGAGCCAGCCAATAAGAAGTTCTAGCCATTGGCCAACAGCTCTATAATTAATAGAGTCTCTGTGTGTTATTTTGGGGCTGACATGGCTGTGGGACCAGGCTGACAGGAAAGTACTCATAACAACTGCCCACATTTCTCTGATTCCTTAGCTTCGTGTTCTATGGCTAATTTGATTCTTGTATGCTATATGACTATATTTTTTTATCTTAGGTGCTATTTGCATAATAAACAATGTTAATATTAATTATTAATAATAAATAATAAAATAAATTTAAAATATTTATCTTTACTAGAAAACATTGATTTGGAAAACGTATGGTTAGAAAACAAGGTGTGACCAGCTGTGAAAAAAATGCATTGACATGTTTATTATTGATAGGGTAATTGAATTTCTTTTAGAGAACAAACACTGGTTGTATAAACCTTAAGGAACTCAGTGATATTATGAGTAAAGCCCAACAATATCAGGTCCACAGTGATGCTTTCAAATGAAGTGACCTAAGGGGGCAGCCACACGCAAGTAACACATTTATTTCAATTAAAAAAATTAAAATCTTTCAAAACCATTAAATGGAACTCATTTTCCCCTTGGGACAAAACTCGTATTTACTTCTGGCAGTGAAGATAACTGTCAAATTATATTTAGTTCATTTAGAAGATGAATCAAGTTTGGAACTGTCCAGATTTTTGTAAGAGCACTGACCACTTTTCAATATAAAGGGCTAAATACTTTTATTGCATACATCTTTTTCATTACATACATTCTGGCTGCCTTAAATCCTGTGTCTTTTGGTAGAAAGAGTACCATTTCACCGCTGAGCTCATTACTTAGAAGTCTATCAAAAACTTAAATTCTGCTCAGATTACCCTTATGGACCCTGAGAGGAACCATTTATTTACGTTGGCAGCGGTGATGAAAGATCATATTGTAAGGGCTTGACTTTCCCTCAAGGCCAATTAGTGGGAATCTACAGGGAATTAAGCTATAGTCTTTATAGAGATAAGCTATACAATAGAAGTAGAGAAACTGCTCATGTCAGCATTAACAGTGCTGCAGAGCTAACTGAGAGATTTGTTTCCCCCCCTTAAACAGCTCAATAAGGTCAAAAATAATAAAATAAAATAAATTACTAATTTGATCTGTCACATGGATTATACACCAGATCACACAGGGAAATAGTTACGTTAAATTTTCTAGGTTTTAAGAAATATTAAGGTGTTTTGTGAAATTAGAAGTTTTTTTTTTTAAAAAAAAAAATGTTTTTACCTTATGTATTTCACCATCCCTAATTATTCCTAGGGTTTTATCTGCCTCTTTGATGGTATTCTGTCACTTGTGCAAAGTATCATCAGTCATGATTTTAGGTATTTCTTGATTCCTTCCTAACCTAGCATTTTTAAATCTGTTTTGGGCTTTGAAGCAGTGTTCTTTCAAATCCTTTCTGTCCTTTTGCCAAATCAACCAGTAATTGTTCTGTGGGTCTCAACAAAAACTAAACATATTCCGCGCCATGGCTCTGAACACCGATTGTAAAGCATCCTCTCCTGAGGGAGGCATAACCTCAATCAGGGAGTAATCACTGACAGGTTGTTCTTCCTCTCAGTTAGGCAAGGGGAATGGCCTCCACATGAGACAAGAAGGCAGTGCTCACCCTGCTACCAACCCGAGGAGCTGAGGCTCCCGGCGTGGCCGACACACACTCTCCTCCTTACAAAGTCTCTCCACATGAGCACAACTGAAGGCAAATTCTTGACAGATGTTTTATTTCACTAACCATGGGCACAGGTTATTTCTCTCAAAATCAACTGGACAGGAGCAGAAAGTAGTGAGAACTGGGGACAGCTGTGTTGAGACGTGACGCGTACTCTCAGTGCAGATGTAATGGAAAGGACACAGAGGGCCTCACGTGCTGTAGAAGAAATCTTCTGGCCTGAGCTGTCTGCAAGGGTTGCAGGTAAAGGATGGAAGCCCCTGTCAGAGCTTGGGGAGTTCCACAGAAATCACTGGGACCACATTCCTGTGGAGGGAAACTCCCTTAGCATAGAGGCAGGAGGGAGGGCCTAGACCCTACTCCAAATGACTTGATGGATTTTGGTGACCCCTCCTGGAAGGAACCACCCTCCCCTCGGAGTGGGGGAGGGGCATGAGAGGGAGGGAGGGAGAGGGAACTGGGATCGATATGTAAAATGAGAAAAAAATAATAAATAATTGAAAAAAGAAATCACACGTAGAAGGTCAGACCCACTAGCATCACACATGGATGGGGAAGAGTTACGTGAGAACTGATTCACCCAAAATATCAAGCTCATCTCTTTGAAGGGCAGGACCCAGGGTTCACTGATTCTGGGAGAATCCCTGAAGTACCAATTGCCAGGAGGGAAAACAAGAGAAAATCGTTCTATCTTACGGTGATGGCAAACATTAACTGGAGTAAAATTAACTAATCGGTGCACCGTGAATCAACATTTCCCAAAGGTCAGCTTATAACGCTGGTTGGAAATGGATAGTTTATGTGTAATGGAGTCATTAACCAACGAGCATTTTACATCGACACGTGTTATGTCTTCAGAGAAATTCACTGAAAATGAAACGTTTCATAAAATTTCTAATTCTGTCCATGTTAACCTGCTCCCTGGTTAAACTACAATAAAACAAGGTTAGTTTTAATTCTAAAGTATCAAGGGTGCCTAAAGTAGAAAAGGCCCGTTCCCTTTTGCTTTAATAGTGGTGTATAGCATACATTGTCAATCACAATGGTACGATCTTGGTATCATATTGCCTTATGGGTTATGGATACTGACTCCTCTTTAGTAGGCTTGATTTTGAAATCAAGTGCCCTTTCAGCCTCTGCTTCCTTCAAACAATTCACCTCAAGAGATTTATTATCTCTAAAACTCTAACTTGGCTGTGGGCCATGCCTGATATTATTAATAATGTTATCAATAACTTCACACTGCTATACTTGTGCCGGGACACAAATGGCATTACCAAGCATTTGGGGTCTTCCCGAAAGTGCCAGTTGCTTGCCTACTGGCCAGGTCAGAAATTAAAGTTTCAGAAAGCACAGTTAGAGGACAGAAAAGGTCATTGAATTGGCCCTTTCAGGCTGACACCCGCACTTGGAGAGAGGGGCTTGTGTGAAGTAAGCTCCATCATTGTATGGGAAATTTAACTCTTGTGTCAAAGAGCTACGATAGCGGAATGAGAAGCCTGTGAAAAACATCTAGATGAGACCCTGACTTACCATCAGAACTATCCCAGCATAAGATCACAACATATCCCCCGGACACACACATTGTCAGGCAATGTGCATTTTACCATAGCAACAGCATGCAGTCTTAGAGAGAGCACATCACAAGAAGGAAAATGTTTTCTCTTCTTTCTGGCCTTGGAAAGAATGGCATATTAAGCAACAAAATGCCCAATATCATGTATTTTGAAACAGACAGCACACCACCTGGCAAAGTCCAAATAATCACAGCAGAGCTCTGCATTACCACACAACTTACTGGATGACAAAAATCTCCTTGCGCCTAAAGAAAAGCGAAGAGTATCTGGAAGTAAAGATTCGTTATTCATTTAGCGCACGTACGGTACCACGTTGTCTCCTGTTTGCCACTATGGGAACATGAGCACTGGTTATCTACAGTTCATTCTACTTGCAAGGAATTGTATTATGGACTCAGGCAACTTTACCACTGTTTACAAAGGGGTCATAAATTTAGAACAGACGTAAGATTGATTATCAGAATCTATCGAGCAATGATGCCATTCCATTTGCAAACAATTTTACATTAGTTTCTTCTGTCAATTACAGTTTATTTTATTTTGAAAAAACATCTCTCCATTTAGCTCTGGCTCATCTGGAATGTACTATGTAGACCAGATTGGTTTCAAATTCAGATAATTCAGAGATCTGCATGGCCTTGCCTCACAGGTCCTAGGATTAAACACTTACACCACCAAATCCAGCAGATACTTAATGAAGTCAAAATAAAAATTGCACTTCTATATTTTTCTGGTTTTTCCTACATTAAAAACTCGCTTATAAAAATTAGTAGCTATTATGTTGTTAATTTCTATGTATGACAGTAGAACAGTTTTTAATTTTACAAATACAAATAACAACAACTGACAAGTGTATTTTGATATATAGATTACAAAGCCTATTCATATGATTATTATATTAAATTATATTTGTAAGTAACGGAGATAAGTCTATGGCCTTAAGATAGGTAGATAAGCCCTATTTGACTTATTTATTTGCCCAGAACTCTTTCCCTTCCTTTTTTGTTTCGTTTTGTTTTGTTGTTGTTGTTGTTTAGAGACAGGATTTTAGTAATATAAAGATATATTACTAAAATATATATAAAGATATAAAGATATAAAACTAAAGATATAAAACATTTTCTTAGCATATCTCTTAAAGTTGAATCAGTGAGTACATTTGCATTATCTTACTTCTTTGGGAAAGAAAAAGTAAATGTGGAGAATGTGTCCTCAAACTCTTTGTGACACAGAGTGGAATATAATTAGTGAACATTTATGCAATAGGGTGGGTTTTAAAACGTTAGTACACAGTAGAATGCGTAACTGTTAAACAATTTCATAATAAAATCCTCAAGGCTACAGCATGATGCACTACTAAGCTTCTTGACTATGTTGGTGACAACCACATAACTCCTTAAAATTAATACTGTCTTTACAGACAAGTGCCTTCTCTTTGACAGGTGAAGAGGAACAGCACTAAGGATAGTTGCAAGCTCACTTGAACTGGAAAATTCTGGCAGTATGGAAGGATGCCCTCCCTTATGACCTTGGACACAAACACATGCGAATTGGGCAGATTTCAAGGAAACTGAGTTCCTTCCTGCAGACAGTTGGTACTTAGTGTAAGGGTGTAAATTTTGCCCTGAAAATGTCTTTGAAATTTAGGAAGAAAATCTGATGTCTTTGCCTCTTCATTTCCAGAATTAAACTTTCATTTCGACTTGGAACATGCTTAGACGTCAAAGGCTACAAAGGTTTTCAGTACTGCACTGACCACCAGGTCCCATGCAAAAATGTCCAACGCAACAATTTTCAGTTCCTATTTCTTTAACCTTGTCTAATGTGTTTATGACTTTATTAACGTGAAATTTTTAATGATTTTCTGTACTAAAGCCAGCTAATCATATTTATTATGGGCAGTTGGCACATGTGACTCTTTTTTTTTTATTGTCTCAGAATGGATAGGACAAAACCCTGCGGATTTTATCCACGCAGCAATGGATAAAAGAATAGAGAAGGAAAGGAAGAGGCTTATAACAGAAGTTCAGCTGCTCCACGGGGAAGATTTTATATATAAATTCTACAGTTCTGCACACAAGATGGTGAAGTTAAATGGATGGAAATTAATATTTTCAATTTCATTGTTATTCAAATAATTTCTGTGATGCAGAAAAACTATATACTTAAAATATTATTTTGCTCTTTTAGGTTTTAGAAAATATCATTATGTATAGATAAAATAGCATGAAGCGGGAAAATTTATGAAGAGCCAAAGCCAAATAAGATCACCCTTGAATTCTAAGTGCACAGTAATAAAGAATTGGCAGAGACATGGTCCACATGTCTATGACTCGAAACCTCTCCATAGCTGCCAAGATAGTCATTACCAGAATAAAAAGTCAAAAAGGGAACCGCGGTTTTCTAGCTGTGTTGAATGTAAGGAGGTGGAGCATGGCAATGCTCTGAAAACGCACCACGTTTAGGAAAGGAACCCCGCATCAATGTCCACTGTCGGGAAAAGTAACCTCAGAGGATGCTTCCTCTCGTGTCAACTCTCCTCCTCTGCTTTACTGTATTGAACTTCTGGGGAATCTGCTTACTGTGGATTTCTACGGGTTCGATAAGAACACTTCCAGACAAAATAAAAATGGCCATAAAGAATTGTTGTGACTCTCCTGCAATTCACATCAGGATGTCAGGATTCCACTACATTTTTCAAGCAGCTCAAATTAAAGTCACTGAGAGATTTGAGGTTACTCCCTTATGCACACTCAGAAGGACTGTGGCCAGCCTACGCCGGTGGGAGGGAGAGACATAGGAGTTGAGAAAAGAGTGCAGAAATAAAGAGGGTAAATGCTGAAGTTGAGTTGGTCCACAGGGGAAGAGCATGGCCTCTAGAGGACCAGAAGGCCAACCAGAGCTGGTGATGCTCTAGTGTTCCAGTAACACGGTTTACTGCTTTTCTCTTACCTATAGTTTTGCTTATATAAAGACAGACAAACAAGTCATGTGCTGCTAGGTAATACATGTTTCCACACATAAGCCTTCAGAGTGCCCTCCTTCGATTGAAGTAGAATTTAAACAATGATCAGTATCTAAAAGCTAAAAGGTTACAATGTAGTGATACTAAATAACCTTCATTTCCTGGGGGTTGGGAGGCCCTCCCTAGGCAGCAGGACTTCTAGACATGAGAACATGCCCACAGAGCTGATCTGCTAAAGAAGGACCAAGCTTGACAGGTAGTAAACGCAAATTACTTTTGATATTCAATATTTTAATACCGGCTTGTAAAAAATTAACTTTTAAAACATCAAGGGGGGCTTTGCCAATGCCTGGGAATAATCTTGGACTTATAAAAAAGCACATGCTGTTGGAGCTCACAAAAGTGTAAATTTAAGGAAGCCTCGTGACAGCTTTTGCTAAGTATTTGGGGAATTATCTTGTTAGACAAGTTTTTAAAATGTACTAATATCATAAACAGTATAAATTCTTTATAAAAGGTTTAAACTTAGCATTTTTTAAAAACTAAGTAATTTGCTACAATGATGTCATTCATTCATTCAGCACACATGTTGGTATGTCTCTTTCTAAAGGCAATATGCTTTTATTTCGCATCGTTTTCTAAATTCTAAGGAAGTTTAGAAATACGTCATATACAGTTTGGACATTCATGTAATTTTACGCTGAAGTAAGGATGTATGAGCAGAGATTCCATAAATGGCATAAACAAAAGCAAGCTTTTAGAAAGCATAATTAAATTAAACTTAATGATAAATATTTATTGACATTCCTAGAAAAATCCAAGTTAAAAAAAAATCTAATTATATAAGAAGGATTATGAAGCAAAATGCCATAGGTTTAAAGCATAAAACTATTTCACCTCAGGGGGAAAAGTCTTGTTTGAGTAGCATAGTCCGAGGTTCATACTGAACTCAAAATATTAGGAAGATTAATTGAGTCTCTATACAGCAGTGAGAAGTGTGTAGAAGACGGAGGTTAGTCTTTGAAAGAGGATCTCTGTGACCCATGGAAACTGGAGCCCCACAAACACTTCCAACAAGCATAGGTCAGAAGAGGGTCATGGCTGCAGGCCCTCTGGACCACTGCTTGCCCAGAGGAGTGTGCTCACCGCGTTAATCTCTCCTCCTTCAGTTCCAAGTCTGCCACTGTGATGAGCTGGTCCAGCTTCAATTTAGTATCGATAATCTCTGCCTCCCGAGGAGAGTATGTACCACCTTCTTTCTGTTTCTGTCTAATTCTGAAACAAGGGCAGGGCAATCAGTGCAGGAACAATCACAGAAATATGGCAGATTAGGTGCAGGGTTTTCTTTCTTTCCTTTCTTTTTAAGCAAAATCATTTAGACAAATATTTTTTTTTGTTCCATGTGATCTACCCCTCTTCCCATTATCTGCTCCCTCATTTTGTCACAAAAGGAAAATAAAATGGAAATAGCTAGGGATTCTGAATATTGGTATTTAAAAATCAGTTAGTTGTTGTTTCTTATAATGGAACATTTTACATGTATCAAATATATAAATTGGTTTTTAAATACTCTCATTTAATTTTTATGGAATCACAAGATATAAAATATTGTCTCTATTTTATACTCAGAAAACTCATGATTAGGTTCAAAATTGACCCAGAAAACCTAGCCAAATTGTTTTTGTTTGGCCTTTCTTTCTTCCTTTCTTCCCTCCTTTCTTCCTTTCTTTCTTTCTTTCTTCCTTTCTTTCTTCCTTTCTTTCTTTCTTTCTTCCTTTCTTTCTTTCTTCCTTTCTTTCTTCCTTTCTTTCTTTCTGAGACAGAGTTTTATATTTTATTTTATAGTTCTGGCTGGTTTGAAACTCTCTATTTAAATCCACTGGCCTCAAACTCATAGAAATCTTCCCTTCTCTGCCTCAAGACTGCTGGGATTAAAGTAATTAGCTCCCATTGATCCAAGGTCTTTTTAATTTAAGGTCTTTATCTAGTCATTTCTATAAGGTGTAGTATGATGTATTACAAGACTATATTTTGGGTCTGTGTCAATCATTAATATTTCACATGTGTTGTGTATGATATTGATATCAAGGATGATGTCAAGAGCATATAATGTGGTCCCATCCTCAAAGACACTATATATTTGAGCAGTATGTATAAAAAGCAAAGGAAAACATTGAGGCTAAACTCGTGAGACTTGACTCTTTGATAAAGTATTTTGAGTGCCTACAATTATTAGCATTCAAAGGAGACGGAGAAGTCCACTTTAACTTAGGTGCTCTGGATCCAGAGGGGAGCACACTTCAGAGGAATCGAACTAAAACAGAGATCACGTCACTTAATGTTCACCCAATATTCCAATGGGATACTGGGAGGATGTGTTAAATAGCAGAAGTCTTCCTATCCACACAAAGATTCACCTGGTAAGAAAACAGGTGAAATGCAATTTTGGAGCAAACAAATGGTTTAACACTGAAGAAGAGTACTTCTTATTGGCAAGGTCTATAACTTGTATAATATTCTTTCTGCATCTTCTTGTTGGCTGAGGGTTTTCGCTCATGTCAAGGCATTTTGGTAATGTGCCAAAACCACTTACTAAAATTTAAATTTTCCCTAATTGTCTAGAATCATGACTTCCCCTTGTTATCATCCAGAGGGGAATCTGAAAATTGCATTACAGGAAAAATGTCTTTGAAGTCATACATTAAAACTCCGACTTAAGCGACTCAAGACGAAAAAGATGGTCTCTGGCATTCAGACGACCCAGGCAATGTTTGCAGTTAAAAAGTAAGCCTGTAGAACTATTTAGAAAATGATGAGGCTTGTTATTTTCACAAATAAAACTCTTTTAGCTATTTCTCTGATGAACCTCTCTTAGAAGACTGGAGAGAGACTTCCCCTGAGCTTTCATGAGGAGGAGGAGAGGACTAAGGGTGGGAAGGGGACGCTGCTTAGGAGAAGGGAACCATCCTGTGAAAAACCCACCAGGAGGGGTGTCTGTAACAGTCTCTTCTCTAAGAAAGTTAAGACTTACGTACCTGGTAGAGATATCTTAAATCAAGCCTCCTCAGACTCACTCCGTGTGTGTGTGTGTGTGTGTGTGTGTGTGTGTGTGTGTGTGTGTGTGTGTGTGTGTGTGTGTGTGTGTGTGTGTGTGTGTGTGTGTGTGTGTGTGTGTGTGTGTGGGGTGTGGTGTGGGGTGTGTGTGTGTGTGTGTGTGGTGTGTGTGTGTGTGTGTGTGTGTGTGTGTGTGTGTGTGTGTGTGTGTGTGTGTGTGTGTGGTGTGTCCCCTGAAACCACCATGTTCTGTTTTATTGACCTTATTGTCTCTAAATTACAGATTGACCTGTGGAATAATCCCCTGTACACTATGAAGATGTGATGCTCTCATCGTTAACGAAAAGCTGATTGGTCCATAGCTAGGGACAGAGCTGATCTGGCCGCATAACTCCACCTACAATGGCCTTCATTCATCTTCTGTGATAACTGAGTGGGCCTTGATTGCGTTTCTCCTCTGTCACCTGCCAGAGTGTAAACTTTGTCCACAGGGGCCCTATAGTAACCTGAACAGGCAAAGGGTCAGGGAGTTGCTCTCTTTCTGAGTTCTGGTGCTGAATGTTTCATTTCATTTTATTTTATTTCCCCTCATTTTTGAGACAGGGTCTCACGTTTCCGTTCTGGATAACCTAGAATTTACTATGTAGACCAGGTTAGCCTTGAACAGGCAGAGAGGCATCTGCCTTTACCTCACATGCTCAGATTAAAGTCATGAGCCACGTATCTGACTGGTGCTAAAATTTTAGTGTTTCATGTGGGGGTCAAAGAACCAGTCTGCCCAACCCCTTCTGTGTGAATGAGATATATCATCAACCAATCCTAACGTTCCCACCCTCCAATATGGATGGGTAACTTGTGCAAACAGCTGCCTTCCCTCTGCCACGCTTCTTTGCCACAAAATGGTTGCACGTGCTTGTAATAGCCACCCATGGCAACTTGGGGAGAAGATGCCTTGCCTTTTAGAGTCCTCTGTGGTCAGTTTACATAGAGTAAAGAGAATGCTTACTCAACTACACTCTCAGCTCTTGATCCCTCTTACTCCTGCTCCCTCCAGCATTTATACCAAATGTTTCCTAGCAGAATAGTAGGATTTTCTTCTTGAAGGCTAGATTTGCTCAATACATAATATAGTATATACTTCAAATATTCCAGGCAGGTTGAGTGCTTTATAAATTTAAGAAAAATTAAACATAAGTGTTTCCCATTTGCATGACTATAGTGGTTATTGTTTTCTTGATTTGACTAATGATAGGCATAACTCCCACAGAGCATTTTGAGACACGCCTTACCTTGCAAAGGCAAAAACAGCTGTTCCAAGGAGGATTATTGAAAGGATACACAAAGTGACTGACAGGATGATCTCCACGGTTCTTTCTGAAAGCCCTTCGCCTGAGAAAGAACAGAACATGACCATCGACACTACCCTGGAGTTCCATCCTGGGTCTCAAACCACATAGTCTATTTCTCGACTTATGACTTAAGAGCACCAGAAAAACAATTCAGTTCGCTGCCTCCTCCTCTTCTCATACTCCTTATAATTTGGAAGTCCAGTCCTTAAATATTTTCTCTCCCTGTAATTATACCTTTGTGATTTCATACCACCTCATGGCTTTATGATTTCATCTATATGATAACTATATATATGATATCTATATGATAACTATACATATGATATCTATATGATAACTGCTTAATTTTTTACTACTAAACTCCAAACTTCTGTTTACATACCAGATATTTTTTTATTAAGATTTATGGTTATAATTTCAAATTCAATATGTTCAAAATGTGATATTTTCTCTTTTTTAAATGAATCCTACACTCACTCTCTATTACTCTAGTTGCTGTGGTAAAAAAGAAACATACATGTCACATTTGACTCTCCTGTCTTGCTTTGATAGTTTACACATGTGTTTTTTACTAAATGAAATAATAGTCTTCTGGAGATGTGATCATATCTTAATGTGAGAGAATAAAGAATAAAATAAGGACCAAGTATCACTGGAATAGAATTATACACATCATAAGCAGCCTGATATAGGTGCTATGTACCTAAATCTTCTCTATAATTAGCAGGCACTTTTAAAACCATTGAACCTTCTTCACAGGCCCTGGTCACCTCCTCTCTTACAGGGAATTAATTGCTCAATCATATCTCAATGACTTGTTACAGAATAAACACCTACGTCTCTCTAACTCATCTGGGGAAATCTTCACACTCAATATGCTGTATTTGGAGAAATTTCAATTGATGTGATTCATAATTTTACTACAAAAATGTTTCAATGACAAAACAGTTCAAGGTTTGTAAAATAAGCCAAGATTGATGTTTTATCTTTTCCCTATAGATTGGTGGTTATAAAATGCTACCAAGTTCCTGTGACTCCTGATCTGCAGGGTAGAGCTGAATGAATTCAGAGTCATCAAAGTTTCATGCCATCCTTGTATATCCAGCTCCATTTAAAGGGTTCTATAAGACCAAGTGCCTCATGTGATATTAGCTACACCTTCTCATTTGCTAAAATCCCAGTGCTTTGTTTTATGAATTTTTAACATGCTACATCTAATCAGATATTCTTGCAAAGGGAAACATGAAGATGAGTAAGCAATCTTGTTGGTCAGGTGATGGTGAGACGAAGAACCTTAGAACTCAGTCTTCAGAGACCACAAAATGAAATTTCAGACTAGATTACCATTTCAAAGCACTGCTCCAAGTGAGGAAATGACATATAATATATTAATAAACAGCATGTAATCCTCTGAGCCCAAGTATTACAAAAGTGCTCTCAGGAGGGGACACGATGTACCATGATGGTCAGGCACACTTTCTGATTCACTGCTATGCAAGAATGAGGTCATTCCTCCAAACCTCCAAACCAAAGTGGAATTCTAGGTAGCTTTCCTCATAATACACACAAGCTATTTCCTCATTAGATTTAGCCTCTGTTAATTAAATTGTTTTGTTCATATAACATATTCTGGCACTGTAATTTAGCAATTTAAAATTAAGGCCCTGATCTTTATAACTATTATTTTCTGACTGAAATTATTATTACTTAAATTAAGAACAGAGATCCAACATTTTAAAATGAGAACTGTGAGTTAAATGAGAGTTAAATGTAGTTAATCTCAACTACAATATTGGCCTCCTTTTAGTCTCCTCATTTTGTATATATGTTCTTAAAGTTAATATATGAGGAAACTGTCCTTTCTCTTACTAAATTACTAGTCTTTTGAGATATTAAAAAACAAATTGAAGAATTAATAAAGTTAATTTTATTGATTTATAATTTTTAGTGTGTGTGTGTGTGTGTGTGTGTGTGTGTGTGTGTTAGGCATGAGTATGTGAAGGCAAGCCAGTGGAAGAACAAGGAAAATATCTGGGAGTTAACCCTACTGTGGGTTGTGTATCAAGTTGGCACAGTAAGCTATCACACTCTGACCTATCTTGCCAACACTAATGTCAATATTTTAGAAATATAGTTCTATTGGAGGGAAGCGTGACAAGGATTTGAGGTGATGCACACATTAATTAACTTGATTTAAAATTCTACATTTCATACCTAGACTACAGCATCATTGTAAAGCTCAAAATAAGTACTGTTCTAATAGTCAACCAATTCATTTAAAAATAAGTATACCCTAAACTGCTCTACAAGAACATTTCCCTCCAACAGACTGGCAAAATTTTGAAAGGAGACAAACAATGCTCACCAGAGTGTGAGAAAAACTCTTTTATTCATTGTTTAAAAATCTATTGTCAAATCTTTGTTCACAAACCAACAAAACACACCTCCAAAGCATATCTATTTACGAAACGTCACGCTTCAAAGCCAAGACAAGATGCTAAGACACGAGAGCAGCTAGAAATAATTTAAAACGCTGAGACGAGAAAGTGGCACAGGACGGTAAGCAAGCAGAGGCATCCTGTCACAATGAAATTGGACGCCCCCCACTTCAGAACATGGTGATTCCCTTTCCCGGTCCCCGTGTCTCACAATAGGTAGCAGCACAACACTGACCAGAGTCACGCTGCCTGGATCCGAAAGCTGGTGCCCCTCTGACTCTGCTAGGTTAAGCCCCACTGTTCCGGGTTTCTTGCTTATGGGTTAGTAACATCCTGTAGGAATGCATGGTGTCGAGTAGAGAGTGGACACAGGGTTTTACTTCTAAAGCCACTTCAAGGGTTTGTAGTGTCAGGTGCCTTTATCCGTAACCATTTCATAGTCACATACATACCCATTCCCTAATCTGAACAAATCCCTCAGTTGACTTACAAAGTAGGTGTTAGTATCGTCATTGTAGAAATAGGATTTCAGAAGTTAAATACTTTAAGCATTTCCATAGCTGTCTTGAGGTGTCTAAATTCAACACATACTAAAGCATATTAAATATACTTGTCTGACTATGGAGTTTGTGAGGTTCTTCCCACATCAACACTGTCTTACTAAAGAGATATGCATTTCCTCTGCTGCTTCGCTACCTTGGAATATGTGATCAATGCTACAGATGGCATAGTACTCCCTCTGTCTCTGTCTCTCTATCTCTCTGTCTCTCTCTCTCTCTCTCTCTCTCTCTCTCTCTCACACACACACACACACACACACACACACACACACACACACACGACACTCTCTCAGCTTGAATATATTGGGACATTTTTTGCATATCAATTAAATGAGAAGTATCACGACGACAACAAAAAGCCATTAGAGTCCTTTTGCCATGGGCATTAGGATCTCATCGTGCTCAGCTTTAACAGGGGCCCTGTAAGGTACAGAAAGGAATGTCTGGTTTTCAAGTCACAGAAATGCTCTGCTATTAAATCTTATGAACAACACAATGCCTTCACGCAGTCTCCACGAACTCACGTGCCTTAGGAATATTTAAAAAGCTGGAGAGGGATCAGGCAAATGATGAAAATGAGGATGCTAGTTCCCAATCTAAGGTAAAACCAAAATCAATTAAGTATAATTAAAGTAATGTATATGTCATAAAGATTTCTCTCGATGCAAGGTTTTCACTAAACTTTAACCCTTTTAGTTAATTGGTATATGATAATTTTTTTTGGCCCTTATTTTCAATCTTATGGGCTAACACTCATGAGAGAAACAACTACCACCAGCATGATCTGTCAAAGCACAGCCTTGGTAAATATCTCAAATGTTGAAATTTTAATTAACAGGATACCCAGTTCAGTGCTTGATGCCAATGGATGCAAATCTTACTGAATCAATGCATATCTGCCCGTTACTGGATAAAATTGATGGGGCCTGTGCTCCCTCCACTGGTCTAGGATTGCATTCATGGATATGTCCTCAGTAGGCTTGTCAGCACCATGGGGCTCCTCTAGTCTGCTGCAAACAATGCCATCTGCCCTGACACATAGTACAGCGGGGACAGGAAATGACTCAGGCTTCCCTTCTGTCGTCTTCTGGTTACACAGAGGTACTCTTGCAAATACATGCCTCTATGCTTGCCCCCAGGCGCCCAGTGGCCCTGTCCACCTGTCCATCTGTGGACCTTTGCTCGTTACTGAAACAATCAATGCCATTTCCCTCTTGAGGCCTTCTACTTTATCGTCTTTGCCGTGCTCTTTCACCAAGAGTACTTTTTCTGTTCTATGGCCTCTGTTAATGCCCCCCTCTCTCATCTGTCACAATTTCAATGGCCATTTAAACATTGCAGGGCAAAAGCCAACTATAAAACCAGTATCCATCAGGAAGGAGTCCCTGAAAGGTCAGCCTTAGAGAGAGTCCAAAAGGCTTTCCCTGTATCACTGACATATGAATATTACACTGAACCTTGAGAAATTGGATAATGGGACCCTTCTTGGTCATTTCCAGACCATTGACACTCAATGTGCTATGCATTCTGTGTCTCTCTGGTCCCTTCTTATGTGGCCTTTCTGGAAGCCTGAGCTTCATCTTTCTTGTTTGTTTTGATTTTTTGTTTGTTTCTTTACACACACACACACACACACACACACACACACACACACACACACGTTTTCTTATTTTACATATCTATCCCAGTTCCCTCTCCCTCCCTCCCTCCCATGCCCCAGACCCCCTTCCTATCCCATTTTCACTCCCCCACACACACACTCCACTTGTAGGGTGATGCCTTCCAGGAGGAGCCACCTAAATCTGTCAAGTCATTTGGAGTAGGCACTAGGCCCTCCCTCCTGTCTCTAGGCTAAGGGAGTATCCCTCCATGGGGAATGTGCTCTCAAAGTCCTTTTGTGCACCAGGAATACATCCTGGTTCCACTGTCTGAAGTCCCTTAGACGGCTCAGGCCTTCTAACAGAGACCCATGTTCAGGGGTCTGAGTGAGTCCAATGCTGGATTCCCAGCTATCAGTCTGGGGGGGGTCCATTACAGAACTTCATCTTTCATTCCATATTATTCACATGCTGAAATCCCCCTCAATTTATAGGGTGTGTAGGAATTGCTGTCTGGATGATTTGGTGGTAGTTGTCATGTTTGCAAACACAATCAGCATGTGTTTCTGAAACTGGTGATAGTTGGGAGGACTGGGCAGTCTATGGGGCCTCTGGTAGTGGATCAGTCTTTATCCCTAGTGTACAAATCGACTTTAGGAGCCCACTCCACATAGAGGGATACTCCTTCAGCCTACACACATGGGGGAGGGCCTAGGCCCTGCTCCACATGATGTGACAGACTTTGAAGATCCCCATGGAAGGCCTCACCCTCCCTGGGGAGCAGAAAGGGGATGGGATGAGGGTTGGTGGGGGGACAGGGGAGGATGGGAGGGTGTGGGAACTGGAATTGATATGTTAAAAAAAAAAACTTGTTTCAAATTTAAATAAAAACTAAAATAAAGTGCTGTGCCATTCAAAAAGAAAAAAAGAAAAAAGATTAGAGATAAACTACAAAATCTTACCTAAAGTTTTGATAGGGTCAGAGTAATCAGAGTCAGTAAATTGTCCCATGAAATTTGTAGCTCTAAATTTAAACCTATAAAAGAAAAAAAACATTTATTCTAAATTATTTTTACACAATAATGAGTAGTATTGATTCCTGATTTCTTTATAAGTATGTTTCTCATTTGTATATAGAAACACACCTGACTTTTGTGTGCTAATTTTTATATCCTGATATTTTGATGGTGATTTTGCTGGTGTTTATCCTCTGTAAGAGTTTCCTAGTGAAGTATTAAAAGTCACACAAATACATATATACACACATATGTAATCATATTATATGCAAATCAGAATACTCTGACATCTTTATTTCCTATTTGTATCCCTTTTATCTCTGGTATGAAGCCTATGTCATCAGGGAGGGTAATTATTTTCTGTGTTCTTGAAATCATTTTTAAAGTATTTTATTGAGAAATTTTATGTCTATTTCATCAAAGATATTGGCCTAAATTGCAAAAGAAAAATAATTTTCACATCCCATTATTTTTCCCACAAATATTTTAAACAAATATTTATGGAAAATCAATAGTTTATTGAAGATAAAATAAATTTATAAGACGTGAGCTTAAGAATAAGTTATAATCAGGACATGTCTATACTTTAATCTTTATCAAATGAATAACTATCTTGCTCTCAAGCTCATTGAATTTTATGGGACAATAAGTAGGAATTGGATCAAATATGAACCAGCAGTAGTCAAAGATCATTAAGCAGATAATCTAACTCATAGATGTGTTTAAATGGAATCATTAAATGTTAGTAACAACGTGGCCACTATAATTAATAAATATAAAGCATAGAAGCTGTTGTTACTTAATTTTGGAGATATAGCAAAATTAAAAGGCAAAGAATTGTGTTGTTCACATGTACACAAATTAAAAACAATGAGTACTATTTTCATTACATGCCTAGTTGCATTTACCCATTTTTACAAATGCAGGATAAAGTGTAGAAGATCAACCTCGAAGACACCTAAAATTACCTAACTTGAAAACATAAAACACAAGAGCCATTTAAATTTTTAAAACAAATAACAGTGCATGATTTATTCTCCAGCATTACCAAACTCTTATGATAACATCTGTTATTAATAGAATCTATTTAGAAAACAATATTGAAAACAATGAGAAAGAGTAAATATGAAACTTTTATCATTTAAACAATTGCTATGTTTAATTCAAACAATAACCAAAATTTAAATTGGCTTTGATACTAAATCACAGAACGTTAATTTTCAGTTGCCCAATTTCTCTAAATTTTCTAATTAAAACTCAGCCAAAAACATTCATAAGGAATTTAATATCATTTTAACTAGTCTGCTGAGGTGTGAGCACCTACATTTTTAAAAATCAGTAATACAATAGTATTTGGAAAAAATCAAGGCTAAGATAGTCCTCTTCTAAACCGTAGCCTTATTTTATAAAATAATATCCACAATTAAATATAAAACAATATCAATGAAGTCAGCAGAAATTAATAAATCACTCACTCAGATGTTTGAAGAGAGAGAAGAGAGCTATTATATTATCATCATAAAAGGAAACCTTAATTAATTGAAAGACAACAAGACTGTTTCCTAAAGCCTACATGCATTATCATCTATAGCAAAAAGCAAATCACTGAGTTTCAACACACCAGCCACACTACATAAATAACTATGTTCTCCGACACTGTGTGCCCTCCAGAGCCATACCTATCAAATTGCCTTTTAACAACAAATCATGCTTTCAGGATAGTTTGCCTTTCCTGTAATACTGTGTGTCTTTGTAATGAATAGATAACGGCTCATCCTGCTCTTCATCCCAGCTACGTGAACAGTACCCATGTATCACAGTATCCATCAGCAATGCCTTTGCTCACCAGAAGGAGGAAAGGGTGGGTTGACTGATAGGTGACATACATCAATGGGCTTGTAGTGTAGTGCAAAGTTGACATGAACTATACTTACAAATACTGCTTTTTTGGTTTCAGAGGTCCATTGCAAATTTTATCTTCATTACCAGGGATCATGCAGGCATTATCAGCACCTATCACATAGATTTCTTCATTACCACTAAACTTCGTCTTTCCCTCTATGCATGGGGGGTTGGGGAATCCTTCATTTGCAAAATACGGCCTTGCTTTATTGAAATATGCATCATACCATTTTGTCACATTTCCATCTTGCTGAGCTGGAAGAGGGGAAAAAAAGAATGCCCAACATGAATCTTTAGATCAACACAGCACAGAATTCTAAATGCAGTAGGAGTCACGCCATGAGCCATCGGGGCCATTGAGCTTGTGAGCCTGGACAGTCCTCCATCACACAGGAATCTGAAGTACTCTCGTGGGGGCTGATGGAGCAGGTAGACCAGTGGTTCTCAAGCTGTGGTTTGAGCCTCTCATGGAGGTCGGTGGATCCTTTCATGGGGGTTGCATATCAGATATCCTGCATATCTGGTGTTTACATTACAATTCATAAAAGCAGCAGCAAAAATATGAAGAAGTAGCAAAAATAATTTTATGGTTGGTGGGTCACCACCACATGAAGAACTATCTATATTCAAGGGTACAGCATTAGGAAGGTTGAGAACCACTGAGGTACACAAAAAAAATCATCACCCACTAGCCACTTGTCACTACTTTTCGTACTTCCAAAGAAGCTATCAAGATTCTGTCTTGGCAAAAATCAAATCACTGCAACCAGTATCCACAATAAACAGATTATTCCTTTCCTCGTTTGAGTATAGTATTTCTAATATAAGTTATTAGTATAATTACTGATAATATTAGATCTATTGGTAAACTTCAATTGTGTCAGAATCATGAGTCAACTTTACTTAATAATTTTGAGAAGAACTTTCTTTAGCAATCAGAAATTGGCATTCCACAGTCTCCCAAGGTAGACTGAAGTCTAAGGTACCTCCTGTTTCTGCCACAAGCACCTGGACATTTTGGATTGGCCCATGATCGTCATTGTAGTAGCATATCGGCATTCGGATTGCAATTGTCGTTGATGTCACGAGCAGTTTTCCCATGGCATCATGAACAGGAACTGGCTTGGTCTTTGGTCGTGCTGGAGCTAAAAACAGTAAAATATAACTAATTCTTTTCTGATCAGAAAAAAAAAATAAATAAACTTCACAATCTCATTTCATTCAGGTAACTCACAGATAAAGTGACAGACGCACATGCAAATATCAAATTAAACAGTTGCCTGTGGGTATAGTAGATATGCAATAATGATTATCTCATAAAGGTATAATTATTTATTTGAAGCTTCCCTGAGAAACTGAAGCCCAGGTGCAATTTTCAGACACGTGACTTTTCCTCGTACATTAAAAACAATTTGTAAATGCTGTCACAAATAATTTTCATTATTTACATCTACAGAAATTATTTACATCTCACTAACATTTTTGTGTTCTTCACTTTCGTTATCTTGTTGAGAAATTTCTATCCTAGTCACAGTGTCACCTTCCGTACTGTTTATCCATGTCAAAACCCAGATAACCATCTCCCTTATTTTTGGTAATAACCACGTTATCAGGTGTAATTTCAGATTCATATATAACAGGCTTCTTACTATTGAGTTTTCTAATGCAGATACACAAGGTGTTAGAATTACCCATCATATTCGTTTCTCATGTCTTTTCCAGACAGAGATACAGTGCTAACTCATGCTTTTTCATGGCTACAGTGTGTGGCTCAGACCCATAATATTTCTTCAACCACTGTCCAAGGGCGAGAATTTAATTTTCTTACAGTTTTCAGCATTTCTGGAAATAATTAACCTCAAACAGTTGGCTTCGTTTGCCCTTTTATTTCTGTAGAAGGGATTCCGAGATGGTAGAATTTAAGAAACGTGCACTCTATATGTGTGTGTGGAGGTGGTTATCTGTGTAATTCATGTGTAAAGGGGCACGATTGTGTATACATGAGTGCGCACATTCATGAGGAAGCCTAGATTTGTCTTCTCTGTTCACTTTTCACTTTACTTCACTAGAAACAAAGAGACTCGAGCTAGTCTAGTTAGCCAGCTTGTCCCAGAGATCTGTCACCTCTGACACCATAGTGCTGAATTACAGGCAACCACTATGCCTGTTTGAGTTTTATATGGGATCTGGGAGTTTGAACTCTGGTCATCACATATCCAAATATTTTGTTCATCTCTCCAGTTCATCATCTATACGTCTTTAACTTTAGTAGATAATATTTAGAATAATTACAAAGTTATCGTAATATTTAACATTTTGCCATCAATAAATGTAAATGCCCCCAAACAAATATTTTTAGGGTTTCTGCTTATTACAGTGTGTTTACGTGTGTGTGTGTGTGTATGTGTGTGTGTGTATTTGTTGTTTGAAAGTTGTGTGTGTGTGTGTCTGTGTGTATTTGTTGTATCCAAACCAATCTTTAAAAAATGTTTCTCCACCGTTTCACAAAATTTGCAGTATTGTTTCCTTTTAATAGGTAAGAATCGAGACAACAGATATAAACGGTGAATATCAAGGTTGAAACCAAACCCTGTGACTTGAGTCTTTGACTCACTGTTGTGTATTGTACCCAAAAGCACATCTCTTAGTTAAGGCATCACTTTGGCATTCTGACGAGGAAAGGTTGGAGTGAGACCGACGTGTGAGGTTCACTGAGAGTAAAGTCTGTGGTGAATGTGGAGGCAACGTGCAGAAGCAGGCGCCAAGAACCTCCAGACGCAAATGCCTGGTGTAGCAGCCACAGAAGGAAGAGAAGGGTTTTCTAGGGAAAGGCCTGGGGGTTTTTCTATTCTCAACCCTCAGTAAGGTCACCAGGAATCCTTGAGGACAAATCTCAGTAACAGGAACCCATTATTGGGGTGCCACCATCCAACTGTATATTAACTGTCAGATGAGACTTTAGTGGGATTGCTTCTAACTCAATATACTATGTAGCTAACGACATCATATATAAAGACTAAGTTATCTCAATGGGCTCCACCACAACCCCAATGTCCTTGTATTCTCTGCAGGCACTCGGTGAAGACTGGAGGACAGAAGCATTTGTCATAAAGGTGGGTGAATCATATGAAATGATCCCACACAGAGGGATGCTCCCTCAGCTTAGACACATGGGGGAGGGCCTGGGCCCTGCTCCAAACCATGTGACACACTTTGAAGATCCCCATGGAAGGCTTAACCCTCCCTGGGGAGCAGAAAGGGTATGGGATGGGATGGGGGATGGTGGGGGGACAGGAGAGTGCAGGAAGTGAGATTTACATGTAAAACAAGGTTGTTTCAAATTTAAATTTAAAAAAATATCCAAAAATAGTAAAATGAGAAGTTTTGGGAAAGCATAAAAGTACTGTGTATAACGTGCTTGTTTACGTGTGCATCTGTATAAAGTGATAAAAAGAAATCCAGATGGTCTGATTCCACCTGTGCTTTGTTTATTCTGAAGTCATTTTGTGAAAAAATATTAAAGTTGAAACAACTTACATGTTTGTATATTCCAAGATACAGACTTAGGAATTTACAAAAAAATTCATGTGTATATGTACATGTAGCTGCTCGTTTCTATGTTCAGAGTGTGTGCGTCTGCACGGACTGCAGAGTCAGAGGAGGGCACTGGACCCCAGGACCAGAGTGAACAGGTCATTATCGACACCCAAAAGAGGTGCTGAGAACTTAACCAGGGCCTCTGAGAGCAGCAAGTGCTTTTGACCACCGAGCCACCCCTCCAGGAATTTGTCAAATGAAATAAGCAATGCTTATAAATAAGAATACACTTATATTTACTAGTCATTAGTAAAAGGATAAACTATAAAATTGCATCTGACAATGGCTGTCTCATACTAGTGACAATGACAATTTTCAGGTTTGTTTGAAGGATTTTTTCAAAGATGTTCACTCTTAATCCTCATAATTAAAAACCTGCAATTAAAAGCTAATGGCATCTGCACGATCTAGACTTACACATGTTGAGAGGATTTCCCAAAGTCGAGCAGATATCTAAAGACCAACCCAGGATTCAGTCTCACGAGTTATCTAAACAGTCCCAGAGGCTGGCTTGCCAGCCAGTGTACTCCACTGTCCCTTGCAAATAAAGAGACGTCATACTTTCCTTTAGACATACACACCTGGTGGAATTCTACTGCAGGTTCCCTGGGACAAATACTGAAGGGTTTTAGTCGTTCCCTGTTTTCTCCCTCGGTCCACTCCTCCCCATGTCCCAACCCTCATCCTGCAGATTCACCTCCCTTCAGGAAAGAGCAGGCTTCCCAGGGATGTCAACCAAACCCAGCAACACAAGTCACGATAAGACTACACACAGACCCTCATGTCAAGGCTGGACAAGGGTTTTCTTAAACATCTTGGGACATTCTGTTTTCTTTCATTTTTAATACTCCCGTCTGTGATAGAGGTAGCTGAAAATATGCTTGATTTTCCGTATATGGGCAGGCAGTTACTGGTCAAATGGACTTAAACTCCTCTTTGGGGTTTTGTGGTTCTTTGTTAGAGGACAACTTTTACTAAAATACGTGCCAGAGTAATGAAGTGGTAGACATACTTTAGAACTAAAATTACAAGGTTTGTTATATGGCAGTTTGGTAGTCAGCTGAGCAGAATCCCAACTACTAACACAAACAGAGACTCGGTCTAGGCAGTTGCAATTTGAGAAAGATCTTTTCCCAATAAAAATAAATTTTAATTGACAGCCGTTAGGATGGACACTCCCTTCAACAATAACCCACGTCATCATTTAGATGTTTAAACTATACTTATTAATATGCACACATTATTACTTAACATATGCACATCACGTGTATATCCATCGTGTAAAGGTTAGCCTCCCACAGGTGACTCAGATTGCAATCGCCATCTGGTCAAGAAAACAGCAGTTTAGCGGAAGCCAGATCATTTATACCTTTAATATCCATGGTTATTCGCATCTGTGCTTTTGGTCCAGCGCCGGCGCTGTTGATGGCGTAAACCTGGAACAGAGAAAGGTTTTATCACTACCCCGAGGCGCCTGCCTACGCATGTGCAGGTGAACACAGTCATGAACAATTTTTAAAATGGTCTCTCTTTGGAAAACTTCTGAGTCTGCCTATTAATAACTATATTTCCTCAACCCCACTTAATACCACATGTGTCAGGAAGAACATTAACAATCAAGAATTTCTTACAGTTAACATTCTGGAACTAAAGTCCTGGGACTAAATGCTGACACAGAGGTCCCCGATACCACGACCAGGAAGGCTGGGCTGCCGTTTGAACCCACCACGCTCACACTGCCTCTCCCTCTACTTTAACATCTGTTACTTCTCTCTGTAGCTAGCTCATTTTGCCCCCGTGTAAATCCATATTCAAGATCTGCTGCCTGAGTCTTAGATGAAACCCAATTCCCCCTGCCTCCCCATTTTCCTGTATTAAATCATCCTCCTGAAAGTTGGCCTTAATGCCCTTCTTCACCCCTGCCCTGCAGCATCTGATGCATACCCCTGCATAATGCGGCATATACACATAAAACATTTCTGTTTGTGTACACAGGGGGTGATTTACACAAATGTGGACCCTTTCAATTAGCCTTGTGCTCAGGAAGCTCAAGACCAGAGTCTTTGACTTCCCCTCGTCTGGCTGAATGAAACAAAGGCCAAGAGAGCAGTTCAATTCCCTTGTAACCATTGAACCGAAAGTGGCACATGTAATATAGTCTTTGGAACTAACTCATTTCATATACTAACGGTCCGTCCTTTCACTGTGTCAATATTTTGGAAATGTTTTTGGTGAATTAAACTTAGCTATATTAAATAGACCATTCCCATGGACTTCGAATAAAATAACTAAAATAAAACTTTGGTGTTGTCTGTGACTTTTAACAAGGAAATATTCAAAATAAGTGGTGATCTTTTCTTTATTATATGCCTTAAACTGTGGTGACACGTCAGAAAAACTGGTGTAAAAACTGAAAGTACTTCTTAAACAGCAGGATGCACTGCAGTTCCTTGGGAATCTTGTTAAATACAAATACCCACGATAAACTTCAATATCCTGAGATGTTTATATTGCAATTCACAAGCAGTTATGTTTTTCTTTATAGACCAGCTGTACGTTGTTTTTTTTTTTTTCTTATTTTCCTTGTTTTCAACAGCCAAGTTGAAAACAAGTATTTCTTTCTGTGCTATCTGTAAGTATTTGTTCCTCACAGAACGTTCTGCAAGAGGTTACCATCCCTATCCCCAACTTTTCACTTGCAAAAGTTGAGTGGCACACTTGTAGAAGTTTTCCAGGCGGGTATTGAAATCAGGACTTGAAGTCGGGCTCAGACTTCCACTTTCCTTCTAACAGGTACCTCACACAACTTAACTGGAATTGCAACAAGAACCTCGGAAAAGCGCAAAGTTGAAACAAGGAACATATTCACCTATTATGAACAATACTCTTATGACTAACTTGTTAACTGCAGTGGCTCTGAGGAGGGGAAGCCGTCCTGGGGCTTGTTACGCTGGGTGATAAGTTGCTGAAAGCTGATGTTTCTGAACCAAAACAACTCCGCTTATAATCTGACACAGAGTAAGTACAGGAAGAGATACTTTGGGGGTTTGTTCATGCGTGTGACCTTGCACACGTTTTTGCACACGTCTCACATCTTTTGTAAAAATTACTGTTAACATGCTAACAGGAAAAAAAAAAGATTTAGAGGAATGAAATGCTGAAATAGCCTATTTCTGCCATTTTCTTCAAATCTCGCTTTCGCGTGTCTCATTCACAGTTTTGTTTGAGGCAGCTGTCGCTCTGCACACCACTACTCTTCCATGTTTAAGCTCCATTTTTCTTTCTTTCTCTCCAGGAGTCTGCTACTTTTGGGTAAGGCTCTTAGTTAGTAGTGCTTGCTATATTTTTGCAGGAAACGGGCTGACGTGTGGAATGCAGGCATGTTTTGGAGTGCCGACTTTTTAAACTGGCTTAGGCAGTTAAAGCCGCGGCTGCTTACACTGATGTTGTATGTGTGTCCGCCCTTCAGGCCTTCCAGCACCGCGACGACGGACGTGTCTGTCTTCTGGATAATGCTGAGGTTATGGACGTGGACAGCGGTAGGATCATCTTCTCGGCAGACCAATGCTTGATATACTTGGATATTTCCGTTGGGTTGCGAAGGTGGAAGGAATGTTAACTGAAACTTCGTTACTTCGTCCGGAATCTTTTGAAACGTCACGTTGTTGGGTGGGTCCCTGGGCACTGAAAATAAAAACGTTGACAATTACAAATTTTAAATCTCAGCGTAAAGTGTATTTCCTTCACGCTTCTATTTTGGAAGGCTAAGTAAAGATGCCATAAGAAAACATGTATTATGGAAATGAGAAAAATGGCCGAGCGCCGACGCTATTTCCTGGAGATTCTAGTGGCGCTCCCGTTTGTCCGCGTGCTTTTGCGCATGGGCTCTGTGCTTAGCACTGGGAATTACATCCCCTTCCTCCTGTTGCATCGGCAGCCGAGTTTGCACAGACTTGGACAGAACCTGCCTCCTCGACTTTTCAAAAGTAACAGGGATGCACAGGAAGTTGTCAAACGAGGACCCGAGCCCCCATGCACCGCTCCTGGGGTACCCAGTGGTGACACTCACTGCACATGGCTTTATTCAGTGCCAATCCAGAGAGCAAGCATCTTTGCAATACTGCTATTGAGTCGTCAGGCTTCGTTCTGATATCGTCGATGTTTTCAAGCTTTTGTGTGTGGTTCACTTTTATGAAACTGTAAGCCATGTATAGATTCCTGCCATCATCAGCATGGAAAAGATAAAACTAGCCCCTCACTTAAGCAACTTTCGCCTTCCGTGCCTTTGTAGTCTCTACATGCCTCCCTGTAGTAGAATTGTTCTTCATATCTGTTGTCTTTTCGTTTTCAGCATCTCAATAATGTGGTTTTGGAGTTCATATATATATAGTCATCCTTTTTCAAGGATGTGTTTTGGGGGGGGGAATCATTTGGGTGCTGTGTTTACTGTGTGGAAGGCAGAGAACAGCTTACATGGCTTTGTCCTCTCCTTCCAACATGTGTGTTCCTGGGGTGGAGCTCTGATCATTAGTCTTAGTGATAAATATCCATACCCTCTGAGTCATCTTCCCCAGATGCAAAGTCGCCAGCCACAGGAGAGGGACAGCAGCCCCAACAGTCACCAAGGAAGTGTTTCATTTTGTAGCTTGACAGTATTTGTTCAACGTGGAAAGACATCCGTGCTGTCTACAGTATTTGTCATTCCTAGTAAGCCTGACATTACTCTCCATACACATACAGACGTAAGTTTTAGAATCTTTGCCATCTATTAATTGCTTGGCCATATGGGAAGTGAATGTTTAGTTTCACAAGAGACTGTCAAATAATTTTCCATGCGTCTGTACCGTGTTATATTCCCAGTGGCAAGTGGCAAGAGTTCACTTTACATATTTGTCATCATTTGGTATTATTACTACTTTTAAAATTATTATGTAATTCTGTTTCTGTAGATGTGGGTTTAATTTGCATTTACGTAAGGGCTAACGATCTAGAAATTTTATCTTAATGTGTGTTTATTTCCTAACTATACCTCCTGATGGATGAAATATCTCTTTTATGTCTTTTGACAGTTTTCTAATTAGGTCTTTTTAATTGCTAAAAGTTGTAAAATTCCAGTTCATTGTACTAAAATAGAAACACAGCAGGACAGTTGCACATATAAATGCGTGCTGGTTGTGATACCAGCATGAAGAGGTGAGCTGAGCACAATGTACCATCCCTAGCCAAGGAGCTATTGGCAACAGTTAGCTGCTAGGAAAGAAAGGGCCAGTTTTCTCTAGAATTGTGGGCCATAATAAGTTGAGTGCATTCCAGTAGGACGCCATACATACAAGAATATTTGAGAAACACAAATTGGCCTTACTAAGATGGGAAAAGTTGGGGCACCGAAGCAAATATGATCAAAATTCATTGTTTGAAATCCTTAAAGAACTAATTAAAATCATATAATTTTTTTCTTTAGAAGACTATTATAGAAGGGAGGGTAATCTTGAAGGGGAGGCTAGAGAAACTACATTTGATCGAATTACATACATGTGAGAAATTCTCACAATGACACTTATTACTGTGTATAAAATTAATAATCCGGGCTAATGAAACACTCCCACCAAAACAACCCACCAAAAAATCATCCTAGTATGTCACTAGTTATAAGAAGTTATGAAATGAAGTGATACATGAGAAAATATTGTTTTAAGGTTATAGAGTACTGTTCTTTGCATCACATCATCGAAACAAAGTTGATGTAATCTATTGTTATGTGAATGACATAGAAATGATATTTTTTTTCTTTTTAGTCAAAATTATCTGTGAGGAAAAAATAAGATGTGGCCTCACATTTAAAACACTCAGGCTTCCTCAATTTCAAACTTGTTTGCAGATAGAATCTTGCAGTACCCCCCTACAATGCAGATAAATAAAAATGAGTAAAAACGATGATCAGGAAACTGATCATCTTGTGAAATATCCCATGTTAAGCAGAAAGCTTTATAGACAAAATAAAGCTTAGTCTGGCTTAAACAGATATGTTCCCACTTGTTTTTTACACATTTACATTACTTAAGAAATGTATCCTTTTTTATATAGAAAGTGTTTCTACAAATTGAGGATCAGGCTTTAAGCTGGATAAGGCAAGGGATTCTCTCAAAGCTGGCAACCATTTCATACCCCAAAATTGCACAAGACTTTACATAATAAATTCTATTCTCAGCGGTTTAGCTTGCTTTTTTATTTTCTGGTAGCAGTACTATTAGTTAACTTCTAGGGCAGTGGTCCTCAATCTTCCTAATGTTTTGACCATTTAATACAGTTCCTCAAGTTGTGGTGACCTCCCCCCCCCAAAAAAAAAATATTTCATTGCCACTTCATTACTGTAATTTTGCTACTGTTATGGATCATAATGTAAACATCTGCTGTGCAAGCCATGGGGATTGCAACCCACAGGTTGAGGACCACAGTTAGGACGAGACTGAGTGACAAGCCATGTTTTTCGGTGCACAGGTGAGTATATTTGCCAATTCCTTGCTCATATAGAAGCATGGGGAAGAAATGTGAAAACCGTAGTCAAATCACAAATCCTTACACGTGGCAGTAAGACGGAAACAAATGGAATCTTAGCAAGCAAGAAGAATAAACGCCTTGCAAATGAGAGACCTCACTTGGCAGTAAATATTGGAAGACATAGCATAATAAAGACACAAGATAAAAAATATGTTACCTCCTTTCATGCACCTCAGAGACAGCAACAAATAGACCATAGCAACACACCCCTTCCCACGCTTCCCATGACATAACTGGAGACAAAGAACGCAGTAGTCCTGCCGAAGGGGGGCGAGCAGGTGCTGGGAGATTCACTCTCCACTTTGGCTTCCTATTGCCTTCAATGGTCTTTTTATTCATCCACACCCTGTTCAGGGTAGCTAGAGGAAATCTCTGTGGAGTCTGACATTTATGAAACAATCACATGATGCAGCATGTCACGTGATTAACACAACAACTGTAAGTGACCTGACTATAATAGCAGATTCCTTAATATTACTTATCAATTTTCATTAAAAAAAAATCAGGACAGACATAATCAAAGTGAAATTTTAGATGAAACATTGTTAGCGGAAAACACTTAGACAAATTTCCTGGTAGGCACAGCGATTCAATATCTTTTTTTTTAAAAAAAAAAAAAAAGTACAATGGGTTGCTCTTAATGTGGTTCTGCGTTTCCAAGTACTGAATGCTCTGCACACCCTACTTTGCCTCAAAAGTATAAGTACACTTCCCTTCTGTCAATTGCGCTATCATTGATTTTGATTTTCCTATGCTCTATCGATGTCCCATAGCACATATCATGTCTCCAGAAGAGCACGAGGAATCGTAAGACAGGCCAACAGCCAAGATCATCTAATTGTTAGGGCAGATGGAAAGTAGCCCTTACCTGATTCTAGAGTGGTAATAATCACTTCTGCACTTGGTTTCCCTTCGTCATATGCCCCGCTAACATTTCCAATAAATGCCGTGATCACCACGGAATACCTTGTGAATACTTTCAGGTCATTAATTTCTATTGTTTTGTTTTCTTCATTTGACTTCACGAAGGAAATGTTAAAGTCATCATTATCTACCTGTGGGGAAAAAGTAGTTAGCAATTAAGAGAGCTAACAATCGATAGCTACAGGTATACTGATCTGGCCAATATTTATTCATTTGCTTTGAAATCAGATCTCTCTGAGAAAAGCAAAGTACTATGATAAAAGTTGATTCCTTTGTAATTGTTTTAACAGTAGAAAGTCGGAGAATGTAATCACCCCACCATGATCAACCAGCCTGTCAATTGACTAAGCAAAAGTCACTTTCAGAGTCAATGAGACTTTTTTCTTCAATAGTTTATAGTAGAAAATGTGTGTAGGTTTTGGTGCCTAACCACCCAGCAGTCAAATTCTAAATTGGTCAATTAACTCCATTTGTCAAGCCACTCATGTGGTCTTAGTTTCTACTGAGGTGATAATAATAAATTATTCTACCTTCTTGAGAATTTATAAAAAACATATCTAAAGTACTTGACATAAAGATTTTGACTTTTTTATTACTCTGACAAATTATGCTTTGCAACATAATTCAGAAAGCATAGATAGTTAAATTGTATTTATATGCTTTCTAACTGAATCATAATTGTGAGAGGACAGTTTCTTTTTGAAATGCACATTGATATGTTCTGCCCTTTTAACTTCTTCTTTTTCTAATTTTACTTTATTTCCTATTGTTTAGAGATTATAACATAATTACAACAGTTCTCCCTTGCCTTCCTTCTCTCCAAACCTTCTACATATCCCTCCCTACTCTCCAGATTCATATTCCTTCACCATCATTTTTCAATAATTGTTATTGTAATTAGAGATCACAAAATGCTTAGCTGACCACTGTTAGATATAGCAGTGGTGATGGACTCAATTAACTATAAACATCATAATTGGAACACATGCACAGATAAGGTTTTTAGATTTATTAAATGTTTTGATAATTACATGTTTTGTTCAAATGTAGTTCATCTTTTATGGAATTTTTTGCCCAACACTCTAGATATTAAACATGGATAAAGCTGTAGTATTAAATAGAAAGGCTTTAGGTAAATTATTTAGTATGTAAGTGCTTGCTATACAACTATGGGAACCTTTGTTTGGAGCCCCAGTATATATATAAAGGACAGGTGGGCCAGGCCACATTTGTTATCCCAGGACTGAGGTAGAAGAGCTAAGTGGCTGAAGAAGACACCAATGCTAACCTATGACCTCCACAAATATGTACACATGTGCACACACACACACACACACACACACACACACACACACACACAATGTACATGTAACAAATTACGAAGGGATTTTCCTGATAGAAATTTGAGAGAATTCTTAACCCTTTGAGGCATATTATTCACAGGTTGATATGGACAGTCTTGTACACTGTAAATATTTGCCACTCATGTTGGTTTAATAAAGAGCTAAATAGCCAGTAGGCTGGCAAGAAGTATAGGCAAGTCTACCAGACTTGGAGAATTGTGGGACGAGGAGAGGCAGATGTAGTCTTCAGTCAGAAGCAGAGGAAGCAAGATGAGAATGCTTACCGAGAAAAGGTACCAAGTCACGTGGATAAACATAGATAAGAATTATGGGTAATTTATATTGTAAGAGCTTGTTAGTAATAAGCCTGAGCAATAGGTCAAACCGTTTATAGTTAATATTAATCTCTGTATTTGGGACTAAAAGGCTGTGGGACCATGCTGGACAGAAACGTCTGTCTACATGAGGTAAATTTACAGACTTCTGGTGACTCCCTCAAGTTCTATAGCTACAGGGCAACTGAGGAAAAATGTCAGTCTACGTCTTCTATGAGTTCGAAACTATCTATCATGCAATAAAATGAGTGGGCTCTGATCGTGTAAAATGCCTTCTTTATATATTAAACTATTCACTGTTTTCCATTTGTCCAGCAGATAATATCAACTAATAAAATCATATCATGGCACATGTGCTATATACTTGAGCTTTAAAAAGAAATCCTAAAACTATAATTGCAGATCCTCAGACAGCATCTATATAAGTTAACTACCTCTTCATCAGTAGATCTACTCCATGTTGGTTGTTAGTAACCACACCTTCCTTACCCAGGATGAAGCCTCTAGTCATGTGAGTCCTCAGTTCCAAGACTGCTTACTCACCCCAGTGTCTAACTATAACATCACAGAGCATGGTCAGCAACTGAACTCCAGATCTCCCAACTCTGCTTCCTCCTTATTTTCCGCTGCTTCGCTCACTGGCATCGCTCCTGTTTGCTATAACAATGTTCAATCCCCAACTCTCACCACGGGTTTGATTTACTCTGTGACGCCTCTCTGTTTTCTGTCCTCACAGCAGACGTTCCTAATTACTTCACTGTCTCCTCCACAGCATCATGTATTGCCTTATAATTGTTTATATTGCCGTGAGAGCCGCAAGACTGTGAGCTATTTGAAAGCCCAACTTTCATTTCCTAATCTCGTCTTGGTGTTATAGATGTTATTCAAATTAAGTCAGAGAACAAAGTTAATAAAAAATCACAGAATACATGCCTGTTCATCTTCCTACCCTGCTTTTCTTAACCCCACTTGATCAATTTTAAGGTAAGGAAGAATGCTGTAACAATGAGATTACAGAATCATCCTAAAGCTTTTTTTTCTCTCTTATTTTCTGAAGGCATAAGGAAATTCTAAAGGATTTTCTTTAATGAAGAATCCTTCATAGTTATCTTTTTATAATTTGCATTAAATACATATTCCCAGGGCACTCACGCTATTTGTTTTTAATCTATTAATGTACTAAGATCATCACAAATATACTCTAAAATAGAAGCCAAAACTGAACAACGTGAGGGAGAAGACATTAAAATCTCATTTGATTTTAATGATAGCAGGGCTTTTGAGACAAAAGCATCTCCTTTAAAAATTAATATATTTACGTGTTCCACAGTTAGCCTCATCTGCCCCTAGGATATAAGCTACTTTATAATAAGCAACAGTTATTCCTCTCCCGTGAGCTCTACACACGTGTGAAGTTCTGCTAACGCAGCTGCAGGCAGAAGGCTCACTCCCAGGCTTCTCAACCCCATGTCTATTTTTGTACTCATTGCTTACTTCTCAGATTTATTCTTCTCGTGTCCAAGTGACACACCTTACAATCATCCTTGATTCTTGTTGTCACTCACCGTCAGGAGTTAGTTGAGTTTTCAACGATCTCACAGACTTAAACTGTTTCTCATCTGGATCTGTTTCTATGCTTCCTCTGATGTTATCATTTATCTCTTTTTTTTTTGTCCACTTATTCATACAGTTTCCTTCCTCTGACCTAGACTGCATCTCATATACAGAGTACAGAATATTGAAACAAGCAACCAGCCTGTCAGTGTGATAAAAAAAAAATCTTGCCATGCCACTGTTGTAGTCATTCAAGCAGAACATTAACATAAAAGTCAGTGTCCCCAACATGGGACTAGCTTCATGTCTCAGTACACCAAATTTTAAATGCTGTGCCAAGGGATAGTTATAATATTGTTTTTGAAAGGGGGAGATTCTTTTTATTTGGTATCTCTCTTCGCATTTCCCTTTCTCTAATTTTTTTCAAGATTTAGCTCTTATCTAGGAAATTGCTTCTTTAATACCTCTTCCTTTCCATTCTTTTCTAAAAGATCATTTTCGTTGTATTTTAAATCAAAGTTTTCAACTCTGACATATGCATAGTCATTGCCCTGAGTATAAGTGCAACAAGCATTGAACTAACACTATTTTTCATGAGCAGTTGGTAAATGAAGAGTCAATGCCTAAGCTAAACAATTTATGAAATGTCTAAGGAACATGGTACAAAATCAAGAGCTCTGACTATATAATGTGCCCCATGAGTTATGTTTTATACTGTCTTTCAGAGTAGATAAGACATGCCTTACCGATTTGACATCAATCAAGTAGAACATTGGTCCAGTTATGACAGCAGGTTCACTCCAGCTGATACTGATACCAAACGGGGATGTTGCAACCACGTGCACATTTTCAGGAGGACCATCGGGAGCTGCAACAATAGGAAATCAATTACTCTGCCACATTAGTTAGTACTTGCTACAGTATAAAAGGAAAGACCATGGAAAATGTATAGTCACAATGAATTAATTTTACATTCCTTTACAGGTCACAAACACGTTAAAAGTTAATCACAGGACCTGGTTGTAAAAACTATGTCCTATACATAGATAACGGCCACATAAAATAATTAAAATTGTAATGCATGATACTTGAATTTGGCATAAGATGTTTAAAAGAAAGCATAATTATATCACTTGTGTTAGTATTTAATTTAAATGTAAATAACTAGGCACAACTTTAGATGCTTCAGAAATATTTGATTATTGAAAGAGGCAAAAATCATAGTTGAAGATGGGAACTAATAAAAAATACTGGCATTGCTTAAAGTATCATCATGGGTCAGTTTTATGTTTTCATTGAGGGATAGAGTAATCCATAGTGATGCAGTCATTCTGGTCTTTATTAGACATGTAAATATCAGTTATAATCATAATCAACCATAATTTAGGAAAGCGTGTGTATGTGTTTTTAGTTTGTATAACAACTTCATGCAGAAGGGTGTTGGTATGGAATCCATACATGGGTGTTTCTCACAGGCTTCTTCCTGATGACTTGCTCAGTTTGCTTTCTTATAGAACCCAGGGCCACCATCCCAGGAAAAACAACACCTTTCCCTCACTCACTCAATCACTAATTAAGAAAATGTCCTACAGCTGGGACTTATGGAGGCATTTTCTCAATTGACGTTTCCTCCTCCCAGATGACATCAGCCTGTGTCAAGCTGACATGAAGCTAATCAACACATTAAATATGATCTAATATTCTTCTCCATTCCTATACATCAAAACAGCAAAATGTTGCTGCTTAGAATCTCACTGCAAAGGCTACAGATATATTATTCTAGAAATGAGCTCACAAAGTCTAGCAGGCTGCCAGAAAGACACACAATGCAAAAAAAAGAATCCAGAATCTCTAAATTGAAGAGATATAGATATCACAGAGAGAGAGAGTAATGCTCATTGAATTAAATATCAGGAACAATTCCCAAAGAGTATCTTTGGAACCTGGTTATGGTGCACTTGATCTCCATGCTGAAGAACGTGGAGTCCATTCTTTAAATATCAGGATGGCTCAACTGAGAAAAGGGATGTTTGTTCAGCACTTAGGAATACAACTCACGTAGCTGAGGAAAAAGTAGATACTTTGATATGAATTAAATCAAGCCATTATTGACAGCCAATAAAACTGGATGATGCTACGATAGGGGATTTCACAGCCTCTGTGAAAATGAATTAAAAATTCAGAAAAAAATTGTTGTACATTGACATGTTGTCAATAAAGTCGGTGCGTGTAGAAGAGGTGAGTGGCATGTTCTGAAGACACACACGTTCATTTCAGCATCACAGAGGCATTTATGGCATCGCCGTACTTTGTATGTGCCCCTCTAAAATCCAGTTGTTCAAACATTGCAGTCAAAATTATGGCATAACAAAGCATGCCCCTTAAAAGGTGATGAGGTCCATCTAGTAGCTGATGGAAACAGAAGCAGACACCCACAGCTAAGCACTGAGGCGAACTGGAATCCAGATGCAGAGAGGGAGGACAAGACCAGGCTGCAGAAACCCACAGAGACAGCTGACCTGAACAAGGGGGAACTAATGGACCCCCCCCAGACTGATAACTGGGAAACCAGCATGGGACCCACTCAGACCCCCTGAACATGGGTCTCAGTTAGAAGGCCTGGGCAGTCCAAGGGACCTCAGACAGTGGAACCAGGATGTATCCCTGGTGCACAAAAGGACTTTGGGAGCACATTCTCCATGGAGGGATACTCCCTTAGCCTAGAGACTGGAAGGAGGGCCTAGTCCCTACTCCAAATGAGTTGGCAGATTTAGATGATCCCTCCAGGAAGGCATCTCCCTATATGGAATGGGGGAGAATGGGATGGGGGGTGATTGGGGGACATGAGAGGGTGTAAGAGATAGATGGAGGGATGGAGAGGAAACTGGGATTGATATGTAAAAAAAAAAGAAAAATAAATAAACAAAGAAAAAAGAAAGAAATTAAAGAAGAAAAAAAAGGTGATGAGGTCTTGAGAGCTCCTCATATAAGGAATAGATTCAAGGACCATATACATAAAACTTCACAGAATATTCAGTTAATCTGAGCTTCAGCCTTCCATCTTGTGAGGATATAGCATGTCTCCTCCCCATGGAATGCAACCCTCACCAGATGACCAAACATCTTGGCACTTGTATCTTTCACTTCTCACCCTCTATGTTACTGTGAGTAAATAAATTCATATTCTGTATTAGTTATCTACTCTCAGGGATAGCAGCATAGGGCACAGTGTGGAATTTGGGTGGCAACATTAGTCTCTGTAATATATATTGGTATACTTTAATAATAGCATTGAAATGCAAAGTGAATCCTGCTTATATGTGGAGTGAAAAAATGAAACAGCAAATGAGGCCATGAGGATTCAGAGTCATCAAGGCTAATGCTAGAGTTTTTTAGGGTCTCCTTGGCAGCGATGGGGGTCGGGGGGAGGGACTGGAATTCCCAAACACCATAGAATATTATCATGAAGTAGAAGAGGCCACTGAAGACTAAGCCTCCTGATGTCTACTTCATATTTGAAGGGTTATGCCTTATAATCTAGAAAGCAGAAGGACAAGGTAGCTAAATGCTCTATGAGATCTCTGTACATGAACCATTAATCCCACCCTCGAAGGGAGAAGCCTTAAGGTTCTTCACCCCATGAATCAACGAGATCAAATGAGAAAATGCATCTCTTGAACCTAGCTGGTTTGTCTCCGTGCAATGACCAAGCTCAGAGCTGCACGGACTGAGCTTGAAGACGGGTGCTTTTTCTCTTCTTCTTGCTACTGTCAACATCATGAGCTCTGACTTGAGAGTGCTGCTGATTTGAGTTTTGTTTCTGTATTGATGGTAGCTTGGTTTTTGAAATACTTTCAAGAGAATACATCTCAGCTAAGGGAAGATCCAGATCTCTCTCCCAGGAAGGCCATGGATTTGCCAGTACACCCGTCTACCAGCTCAGACAGAAGCAAAATGCCTTGCTTTGACTTTTTATTTCTTACTGTAAAATGTCAACCCTGCAAGCATTCCTTCAATGCAAACAATCAAAGTGCCCATCAGGGAGTGCCAGCTGCCCCAAGCAGAGCAGAGAGAAACATGACATTCAGAAATCACTCGAAACACATCCACCTTCCCATGCAACTAAATATTTTATGTTCCATACACTGATCAAACATTTTTTTTAATCAAGCTATCCTGCCCCTTGCTGATTTGTGCAAAAAAATTGACATTTCTGAGCTTGCTGTGGTTCTTCTTTCATAGTTTCTTTAAGAAATAATCACTCTAAACTACATTTGCATTTCCACTAAATTTAAAGATAAAATGTCTGTTTTACACAAATGTAACTTGTGTCAACTACTTCTGTGAAAAATTTAATATTTCATCAACTAGAGCTATGAAAGATTAGAACTATATGGAAACTATGAAATGCAAATAAATATACATAACAAATATAGGAGTACTGTACTTGTGTATAAAAATATGTATTCTACCTGAAGAAAAAATAATTTTTAATGCATGGGAAATTTATAAGAAATATTTGAAATATCAAACTATCATCCTTTATGATCAAACATTTAATAATTTATAATCTTTCAAGGTATATAAGCATGCAAATATCTCAAAGACTTCTAGCATTATTCTCTTCTTTGGCTACAGGTGTGTGATATAGACACATAAAAAAGAAAGTACAGAAATATTTAGTTAGATACTAAAATAAAGGGGGATAAGAGAGGCAAAGCTATGAGGAGCTCAGACTATAACAGTCTGAAAGCTCAATAAGTTTTAAGCATCTTTGGGAGACATTGTTTGCCTCCCGTAAACTGTCACATCCTGATTTAGGATTGTTTGTGAAATGAAGCTAGTCACTAATGGGCCAAGACATCACTCTACCCTTTCTCTTATAAATCACAGCAATTTACTCACTAGGCATGATCTATCCTTATTCTCTCATTTCCCATAATCCAATCACTTCCTCTCATGAGCGCTTTCCCCCTGGTTTTCACAATAATGCATTTTCTGCAACTAATAACCGTCATTTCCTGATTTTCATGCTTCTATCCTTGCACAGGAATGCGGGTCTTATGTGGGTCAGGGTCATCTTTCCCATCCATCTGTGTCTCCATGCTAAGAGTGTTAGCTGAAAGGCGAGTCTGGATACACCATCATTTCGCCTAGTCCATATAAACTTTTGACTGCCCCCAAATCTGAAGCACTTAAAGAACCAATATGTTTGGTGTGTCTGACATTATCCAATCAGTAGTGCCACATTCAAAGCCTTACTCAGAATGCTGCCTTCTGCACATCCCTATAAGTTAATGTTGAAAGCATTATAGGAAGTACTTGATAGTTGCTTTAAGAGTATCATTCTGTGGGTTATTTTCCTAAAAGTATACATATTGAGTAAAAATAAGGAGTGACAGCAGTTGACAGGTTTGAAAATCCCGAGCTCTATAAATTGTAATTCAAGTTTTCTGCATGTCTATTCTCATTCAAGTTCAGTTCAAACTTTATTTGAAAAATGCCTCCTAGTCAGGTTATGGCAGTTCAGAATCTGACATGCTGGACCATAAGATTCCTAACAACCATCATCATTAAGTGAGGGATCTATGGCTTCTGTGTTGCAAAGGTACCAACAACCTCTAGGATTGTGAGCTGAATATGATGCAGGACCTAGAAGAACTAGCTTTGCGTTTCATGTATTTCTAAAGACTGGAGAAATCTAGTCTAGGCTGTGTATCTTAGAGGACCTGAGGCATCAAAGGCTCCCAAAAAAACAGCATTAGATTCACAATGTTTCCACACAATAAGAGTATCTCAGTTCATGCCTCTGTCCATTGGTGCCATGAATGTGATGACTGGTTGTCTTTCTCTATAGCCTCATGGTTTCCTTGTCTGGAATAGGACAGCACTGTTGATATATTACATATATCAACATCCCTACCACGTTACAAACCTTAATTTTGCTGTACAGTTATTCATAACTTGATACCACCACAAAGGGTGGGTACGGCAAACATAAGAACCTGTCAAATTACATCATGTAATAATTATGGAAAATGATTAATGGATGCTCACATTATTAGCTATTTCATTTAATTCTTCAAGGGGTTATCTCTTATCATTTCATATCAATTTACAAAAAGTAAAGGAAATAAATACAAAATACAAACAAAACCCTTTCTAACACTAGCTTTGCCAGATAAGAATTAAAATATTTCAACGTTGTGCTAAATTTAAAATGATATATCTTTTTCTAGAATTACATATTTATAAAATTACTTTGCAAAATGGCGACTTCAGACCAGCATCATCTATATTGTTCTTAAAAGTTATAAAAATAACAACTGCCAACTATGTCATACTTCACAGTACATGAGCTGAACCCTGGAGAAAGGCATAATTAACAGTTATTTATTGTACATTTGTAAGTAGCATTGCTTTCTAATGTCAACATACCTTTGGAAATGTAGTCACAATGATAGAAATGGGGATACGCTGGCTGCTTCCTGTTTCTGGGAGGATTTAGTGCAGGAGTTTGGGAGCCAGTGGTCAACCTGGGGATGCTCGCCTCTGAGCTCAGTCACTCCACAAACTGGCTACTGCTATGTCATCTTGGTTATGGATAAACTATGTAGTAAGCTTACCGATAACATTGCTTCTTCCGGTGTCCAACGTTTCTAGAATATTGTAGGACACCATGTTCCATAATAGCATAAGGAAACAAACCCAATTCCATTCTGTCTTGGAAAGTGACCCTTATTTAACAAAAAAATCATTCAAGTAAGACCAGAAGCAAAATAGAGAGAACATGATGGCCAAAATAAACATGGCTGCTTTGCTCTCTTGCTCATTTCCTAATGGGCATAACTTACATAATATAATCATATGGATGTCATTAAAGGAAATTTAAAACAAGGGATTTAAACAACCTCCAAGGAATACTTTGAGGATATGTGTGATTCAGAAAGCTCCATCCCATTATTTTGTAATCGGGGATGCTTGGATTATGTGCTAAAACTATAGCTGAAAATAATCATTTTAGATCATTCATAGACCAATCACTTAGTGGTAATAATATCGCATGGTGATATTTCTCATAATTTCATGTACCTTTTCATTCCTAATATTGTAGAAAATCATACAATTTGCTCATACATATTATATTTTAAAAGTTCTGACAATATTAAGATTCTGTAAAAATATTTTTCTGACAATGTAGTTGAATGTCTTTGAACAGATTAAATGTATAGCCTTGCTAATAATTTTGGTCAATTATTATTTTGGCAGATGCTCTTTGTAACAATACTTGGCACTGTCCCACTCTTGATACTGTCTATACTGTTGCTGACATGCCTTCCCCCGCCACAACCACTTTCTTTTCAATAAAATGTCTATGTGTGCACTGCAGGCTGCTTTTGAAGTCAGTGAGGAGACTAGACATGACCTCAAACTCATTATGTTTCACTTCTCTACTTCTTAAGAGCTGAAATTCCATGTGTATATACAGCGATGCTTGGTCTCCTGGCACTTATATGATACTCAGAGGATGTTCCCAGTCCTGCTAAGGTGCGTGCGAGAGAGAGTGCGGGCTCAATGCTGCAGATGAACAAAGCACATGGCTGCGTGCTTGGTCTTTAAGCCTGTGTGAGTACATTGCATGACTGCATCTTAAGACTCCTGTTGCTATCATTCTTCTGAAGGACGGAGCCTAGAGCTCTCAATTCAGTTACCCAGCCTGAGAAAAGTAATCATCAGCACCACCCAGCTAGAAAGCCTGAAACCTACGATTGAGAGAAGCCTGTAAGACATACTGACAGAACAGTGGCACAAATGTTATGGAAGTCGACGACCATCTTTTGATTTTACATAAGGCCCATCCCATAAGATGGAACCCATACACTGCTAAAATGGCAGAGAGCCTGAGACAACATAGGTCAGGGGTCCTAAAGGAAAATCTACTACTGTTAGTCTGCCAAAGGATCCCTGCAACATAATGACTCTTAGTAGAATAATGTGGTATCTGTAGGTCAATACATCATTCAGCTCTCAACAGAAAAACTTCTTCTTGGGGTAGACAGGAATTAACAGAGACCCATGGGTGGACAATGTGCAGAGAGTGAGAGACTTCAGAGCAACTTTCCTAAATGGGAGGACATTATCAAATCCCTCCCCTCAAAACTCAGGGGTCTATATGAAAGATGAACCCCAAAGACCATAAGAGTCAGAGGTCATGACTGGCCCCAGAAAACTGCTCCATCCAGGAGCACAGGGCTGACACACGTGTGCACTCACAGACTCTATGACAGCATTCACAGGACCTGCACAAGTTCAAATGAGATTAAAAAATATGCCGACAAAGAAAAGGGAAAGTGTATACAAAGTCAGAGCCCTGTCCAAGAAGCTATTGCAAATTCATTTATAATGCTATAAAAAGGAAAACCTGTTTTCTCCAATGAATATTAAATCACTGGTATACCAACTTCACTCCAGGACAGGCCCTGCCCCCAAAAGTCTGCATTTTGTTTTGTTCTGTATTTCTGCTTTTTGGTCTGATTTATTATTTTTATTCTTTTTATTTCTTTCTAAAAGAGAGAGAGAGAGAGAGAGAGAGAGAGAGAGAGAGAGAGAGAGAGAGAGAGAGAGAGACTAGGTAGGTAAGGAGATAGAGAAGAAGGATCTGGGCAGAGTTGGGAGAAAGGAAAGAATATTATCAAGATATATTTTGTGAAAATACTTAAATTTCAATAACAAAAAGTGTGATCTGAGATAAAGTACGCACGTTTCTTTTTTATTTAGAGTTTTCCATAGTCAACTAGGAGTTTTTGTTATATCTTAGAGAACGAAAAGGCAGCTGAATTTTTGATGATTTGGTAACTAATGCTGGTGAGGTAAAGTTATAGACCCAAACCCCCAACAGTCCCCCTCCACAGATCTTCCTGAACCAAATGAAAGACTGTGCTCTGTAGAGTGAAAGCAAATCCAGCTAAAAATAGATTTGAAGTTGGTGCTGTGGAAAGAGGGGGCTGTCTCAATTCTAAAAGGACAAACTAGAGCTGAGCCATAAATACGACAGAAGGCATCTCCTTCCTGCTCTGTGGAGTGTGGGCTCTAAAGATGCTGATGTTTTTAAAAGTTTGGTGATAACCTTTATGATTTCTTTTCCTTGAATTTAATAAATTTGCTGCAAAAGTCTTTTCTGCTGATGTTAATGTAATTTCAATAAAAAAATATCTTTAACTTTTAGTTGATTCTTTGTGGGTTCCACATCATGCATCCTGACTCGATTCCATTAATTTCCCCACCCTACGTATCCACCCTCTGCCCTGGCAACCTTCTGCCCACCAAAAAATTAAATTAAATTAAATACAATTAAAAGAAAAAGTCTCTTTGCAGAGCTGCAGTATGACGCAGCGAGTTGGAGTCACACAGTGTATCCTTAATCCACACATCTTTACCTGTAAGTGTTCATTATGATGAATCAGTCATTGGTCTGGTCTGAGATCTCTGACTTCTGTAACGTTATGGACACTGGGCCCTCACGGGGGCTCTTCTTGGATATCCTATTGTTTGTATTGAATTCTGGGACATTTGTTTAATAATTTGGAAAAGCTCATTTAACACTAATATAAATAATATCATGAAACTTTATATGCTTACTATCCATCTCTAGAGAGTACTTTACCCAACTATCTCCGGGTAATGCCCTAGATATAAATATTCTGTTTCCCCTCTATTTCCTGAGTAATCTTCCTTCACGATGTACATTTATTATACTTCATTATTTCAACAAGTTTGAATTCTTCAATCATTCTAAAAGGTATCAATTACTGTCAATTCATCTTAGAAAGTTATTTCTTCTGTTTGAAATCCTGACAGAAATAATGTGTACATACTTCTTTCCTGTATAATGATTCAGACTTATGCCGATTAATAAAAAGAAAATCAATTTTTTTAAAAAAATATTAAGTATAGACCAGTTCTCAAAATAAAAACAAGCTAAACTCATCCTACATGAACAGTAACTGCCTGGATAAATTTTACCTTTAACGGTGCCTATACAAATATTTGAAGGACAAGATTTAGAAAACAACTAAGAAAATTTATATGAATTATTTTGAAACATAGATTTGAATTTGAAATGTTTGCTCACCAAGTCACATGTCTTTCTTCAATATCTATAGTACATCATAGGTACAAGCATACGGATTATGGACGTATGCCTAAGTAATGACTACCTGAATTTTTCTCCCTTTAAGGCACTCAAAGTCCCATCGATGAGAAAGATAAATTATGATGCAATTTGTTCAATATTTTAGAAGCCCGTGTGGGGAGACAAGGGCAGGAAGGAAAATGTCTTAAAGGTGTTTTTCGTGTGTGTGTGTGTGTGTGTGTGTGTGTGTGTGTGTGTGTGTGTGTGTTTTATTTTTTAAATACAAACTGGAAAGAAAAGGTAGCTAGTCTTCAAAAGAGCATGAAAGGACACTAACAGCAGAAGAAATACAGGAACATGAAGGCATAAATGGTTGTCTAAAGATTACTGAAAGATACATTTTACACATAGGGCAAACAAGTTGTTTAATATGCTGAACCAGGAAACACAAAAGGAAGGGAAGTGGTCATGCCTCAGAGGTTACTGGCAACCAAATCTTCGGAAATCTAAAATGGTTACGACAATAACACCAATATACAGATCTAAAGGAGACAGACACCACATTTCTAAAGGAAGGATGGGATAGTTCTGGGTAGCGAATATCGCCAACTTTCAACAGTGGCGGAATGGTTGCTTTTGTAGAATGAATTATAACTGTTTTATTTCCCCTAGCGACAGCAGGGTGGAACTATTCCAACGGTGTACTTCTACCAGCCAGTGGATGTTTGTGTGTCTTGGATTCAGTTTTCCTATTTATAGCTAACATCCTTTTGGCATTGTGTCTCTGTATTTGTGTGGCTCTGGTACTGCTTGTAAGCATATTTTACATCTTCAATTAGGAAAAGTAAATCTATGTCTAGGCATTAACAATTAAAAAAGAGTGTTAAGGAGTACTCAGCTCTTGGCTTGCATTTTCTTCTTTTTTAGTTTGAAAAGTTACATTCCTTAGAAACTTCTTTGATGAGGCATGTTTTGTTGAATTTTTTTTTAACCTAACAGATGTTTGGGTAGTTAAAATTCCTCATGAGTATGGTATCCTGTGGTTTTCACAACCTAAGCTCTACCCCAGGAATTTTCCTTCCTTACGGTCTCTCTGTCCTGGTGGTCTACAGGACATTTGCGGGATTCCCATCTCATTCCATACTAATTTCACACCAACACTTCTTTAACGTTGTATATATTTCCTTAATATTATGCATGCCTGTTGCACAACACAGAGATTTGACAGGTTTCTGTTCTATACTCTCCCAACACACAACTCAAATTGAGGATATGGAAAATCAGAAAGAAAAGAGGATGGTTACAATAATCTGCTGGTTAATGTTTTAAGTTAAATATCTCAGCCCTGTAATTTTGTGCTCTGTGTCTATGTACACAAAGAACAGCAATGTGATCACTGCAGAAACGATTTAAGGGGAAAACATTTTGCTTCAGTTATGGAGATCAGAGTACAAGGGAGAGGGGAGCCTTAGCTTGAATTGGCTGGGTATCGTTTCCTCCGTTCATTCTGGTTCATACTTGCAGATTCGCATTCAAAGACAATTGAGCTCTCAGCCTGCATTCTAAGTCAGTTCCTCAGAGCTCCTGTCCTGATGCTCTCCTTTATGAACCCAGGGAGATTGATAACATTTTCTCATGATGTGAACCAGCCTTTCCACTTGTGACTCATACTTCAACATTGTTTTTGCTATTCAAGTTCTGGACAGTTTGATTTCAGACTAATCATCAAGAACTAACTATCTGTTTCTTAAAACCCCCCAAGTGTTAGTAAGATGTGAACCTTAGACACAACTTGCCACAGTTAGAACAAATCACACACATGAAGCATTGATTTTTATATCATTACTTCAGTCTTCTTTTTATCTAATTCAGTTTGGTGATTAAATATTTTTGTTTTAATTTATATCATGAAGCTGCACACCATTTTCCAACTGTAGATAATAATATAAAACAGTAATTATTTTTATATGGATTGTATGGGTTCATAAAATACTTGTTAATTTTTGATATAAAGAAATCTAAGCATTATTTAAGTGCTGAAAGCATTCCTACTTTTAAAGGTTTATTGTTTGGTCATTCTAATTTCTTTTTATTGTTTGTTCTCTCTGAGAAAAGGTCTCACTATGAAGCTTTGGTTATCCTGGAATTCACTATGTAGATCAGGCTGGCCTTGATCTCACAGAGATCCTCCTGCCTCTGCCTCCCATGTACTGTGATAAAAGGTGTGTGCTACATTTCTTATTACTTTTTATTTTAAATGTCATTTCACCATGCAAGCATAATTGTAGTCCATTATACATAATATGGATATATATGTAATAGTATATGTAGCATCTTTTAGTCTTTTATTTAAAATAAAATCAGATTCTCTTTGGTTTTATAAAATTAATAAAATTGTATTTTTCTGTACATATATGTAATTCAGAAATTGTCATTAGGCAGAGTTTCTCTGTGTAGCCCTGGCTGTCCTGGAAATCACTCTGTAGACCAGACTGGCCATGAACTGAACAAAGACCCCCTACCTCTCTGCCTCCAAAGTGCTGCGATTAAAAATGTACTTTATTTATTTATGTATGTATTTATGTATGTATGTATGTATTTATTTATTTATTTATTTTGTTGTGCTGATGATCGAATCCACACACTCACATGCTAGCCAAGAGCCCAGCATTGAGCCCCCAGTCCCCTCACTGGGGGAATTCTAGGCAGAAGCTCTACACACACACACACACACACACACACACACACACACACACACACACACAGTAACTACTCACTTCCCCAGTCACTCACTAGGACTCTGTTACTGACAAAAGAAACATCCATATGAAATTAATTTATTACACCCAACCAAAAGTATTTCTCATTTTAAGGGCTACAGATTTTATGAGTACTAAAATCATGATATATTTTCACAAAGCTAAAATGCACACATACACAATATAACTTTATGTATATAAATGATTATTTACAAAAAAATTATCTATTCCCAGTCTTAATTTAATTGACTATTTAAAACATAGCTATTCTTTAAGATTTTTAATATTTGACTTCTGCAATGCTTTCTATTTTTAAATTTTATTTCATATACGTATGACATATGTTGCAAAATATATAATACCTGTAATGTCTTTTTGTTTTCTATATGAATATAGTATTATATTATAACCGGAAAAAGAAAATAGTTTCAGAGTGAATAGAACAATATATGTATGTATACATTATATATATTATATATTATCACATAATATGTAATATAATATACATATATACATATATTGTTATATATATACACATATATATTGTATATATACATGTGCTATATACACATTATATGTACCTATGTACAGTGTAAATTATATATTATGTAACAGTATACAATGTAATAATATATAATACACATATATAATAATACATACATATATTGTTCTATTCACTATGCAACTATTTTATTTATACAGTTACTAAGATGAGAGTAGTTATTTCCTTTCCACAACAGAGAGTTTGAAAATACCCATATGTCTTTACGGACTAATCTCAAACTGAATGTAATTTCTTGCATCTGTTTCTGCATGCTTAATGTGGTAATAAGGTCTTAACAATGGGTAAGAAGTGTCAGAAAGTGGTGTAAGGAGCAGCGTTCAGCTAGAAACTCAAGCACATGCAGTGCCAAGAATCCAACTTTCTCTCTTTATTTGCCAGATTCTGAGCTGATGCGACGTGTATTCGTGGCATTTAAACCCACAGTAGCCTTAAGGGTCTCTGCAAGAGTCAGTGCATTTAGAGGGTCTACTTCCTGTGAAGTGAGATACAAAACCAAACATAGTTTTTTTTTTCTTAATTTTTCAAAACTAGTTGCAAGTTAAAAACTAAGTGCGTTCACTTAAAAATACCCGACCTTGCGGATTCCTATCAAACGTTGAGGCAGAGAAAACACAGCCTTCAGATGGTACATTCTCTGCTACTCTCTCGTCATTCACATCACTTAGTTCTCTTAATCGTGATACTCTTCCCAATAACATACACTTTCCTGGGCTTCACTCTTCTAGGTGAATGTCCTACTTTCTGTCGGAACTTAATTTGTCATTTCACCTCCTGCTGAAGCTCCTTAGACGACGGCCTTGCCAATGCTTTTCCCTTTGTGCATCTGTTTCTTTCCGAGCTGTTTCACTGTGCCTGCAGAGCCTGCAGGCCTGAGAGGGGAGTGGAGCCACCACTGCCACTTTCCTGAGCCAGGAGAATCCCTAAGAGATTCTGAATGCTTCTCCTTGCATGCACAGTAGCTGCACTTGTCATCCAAGAAGTTTCTTTTTGTCTCAGACGGAGATTATCACAGACGTCCACAACTGGACAAAATGCTAAGAACAGGTGGGCATGGCATATCCCAACCCGATGGGAGAAACTGGCAGTGCAACTCTACACCTTAGGGTCGGGACACACCATGGAAGAGAGGTTAGGAAGGGTGTAAGATAAAGAGGACCAGGATGCCTCACATGAGATAGTGTCTTGTAGACATGAGAGGGAGGCTGCACCGGTGAAATCTCAACAATATGGGTTGCCTAAGGAAGATTTGCATCATGGCCACCAGTTGGCATGCCAATGAAGATGGGGGAATTTCACGAGGTGCTTCCTCTAAATGAACAGCTATGGGCAACGGCTGATGAGGAAGAATCTGTGTGTTCTCCAGAGGTGAGCATCCTGGTAGGTTATCTAATCCCCAAAGGCCAACCCTAAACACACATACATAAAAGCAACAGCAAATGAAATCAACTGTGTGTGTGTGCGTGTGTGTGTGTGTGTGTGTGTGTGTGTGTGTGTGTGTGTGTGTGACAAAATCATGAAAGACGAAGGTTCATTTGGAAGGAAATTATGCAGGAAACCGCAGGAGATGAAGGGAAGACATAGAGGAGTAGAAATTATGTAAATATAGTACTTGTATACAAAAAATTAAATAAAAAGCATAGTGATATATTCTCAAAAGTAGCATTTGAAATGACTAATCTTATTGACTAATCCCAAACTGATCCTAATGTGTCTCCACATTTCACATCTCTCTCTCTCTCTCTCTCTCTCTCTCTCTCTCTCTCTCTCTCTCTCTCTCTCTCTTTCTCTGTCATAGCACTGGCATCCTAATTATCACCTACAATAGAAAACAATTCCTTCTTCCTATCAACTATAGTTATTCAGTCAACTTTCATTTATTTGGGAAATGCCTATAGAATATCTACTGTTACCAGAAATTATCCCAGCTAGTATAGTAACAGTAACAATCAAAAAAGTATAAAATTAATTAGGTAATTATTTATTCACTGTAATATGATGCTATAAAAATTACCACATGGCTATTTTAGATGGAGATGTCATGAATAATTCTAAGAATGGATCATTAAATAGAAGGCCATATAAATATTTTGTTCTTTCATGCTAAGGGTATAACATTTCAGCCAAAAAAGCAGGGAATTTTAACAGTAAAAATACCATAGTTGAATGGGAGATAGAACTAAGGAAAACGAAGCTATAAGTCAGCTATTTTAGGATTAAAAAGTTAGTTTCATAGATTAAGAAGCCAATCAATTTAGTTCACTTAGTGGAACTTAATCCTAGACAATGGAAGAAGAAAATAACACTATTTGGATTTTCATTTTCTGCAAGCAAATCAATAATAGCATATACAAAGATAACAAAGGGTACAATATAGGGATTTGGTGTTTAGGTTTTACTTATTTCAAGAGGTTTATCAGAAATACCTGCCTAATGCTATCAAGTCATATAACATATACTGATCTGCAGTTCTTGGGAGCATTTGGGACTATAAATAGAGTTTTAAGGATAATCAATATATAAATAGACTTAAGGCCATAGGACAGAAGAACTAAAATTAATGTAAGCTCTCCTGGAAACTATGTAATATTAAAGAAAAAGACAGGTATTGAGTTCTGGGCATCCAACCTTTAGAATTAATAAAACAGAGCAAGAAAAATAAGCAAAAGAAACTAAGAAAGAACTGAAAGGAAGGCCAGATGGGAAAATAATACCACTCTAAAGAGGAAAATCTTCCAGAAAAACCAAAGTATTAAAGAAAAGGACTCGGATAAGCAAAGTGTTGAAAGCTGAGTTCTGGGGATTCTAAGTCAAGTGTAGAATTACACTAAACAACATTTGTTAATGACTATGATAAAAATGACACCAAGCCCTCCAAGGAACTGTAGCAAAAGATACACTCAGGAGACCAAACAATGGCTCTAGGTAAAAGCTTATTTTATTCACTATAAAGGCCTGCAACAGAATCCATTTGTCAATAAAAATTGTGTGTGTGTGTGTGTGTGCGTGTGTGTGTGTGTGTGTGTGTGTGTGTGTGTCTGTCTGTCTGTCTGTCTGTCAGTCTTTGTCTGCCAACAAGAACAATATTCTTTCAGGAAAATTTGAATTAAATTTGAAAGGAATCTCTGAATAACAGCCTTGATCAAGGGAGGAAGATAACAATATAAACTCTGTATTTAGAGGGTTTGTTTTTTAAAATAAAATGTCCATGACAGGTGCATGTTTGAATATTTCATGCCCAGCTACTGGAATTTTGGCAGGAGGTTGTGGGCCCTTTCATGAAAGGCAGCTTTCTGGAGGAAGTGCATCAGCAGGGAGATGGTCGTGAGGATGTATAGCCTGGCCTACTCTCCGTTCTTGCTCTGCTTCATGGCTACACTTGCAATGTGTCCTGTCATCAGCATGCTCTGCCACCATGCCACAACAGCCCCCCATTATGAACTATATATATGGAATATATGCTAAGGTAATCCCTTCTTTTAAGACACTGGCCAGGAATTCCCTCACTGTGTACAAAGTAAGAAATAGGATTTATTACATTGAGAAGTGCTGGACAGGGCTAGGACCCGGACAAAAACAGCTTTTCAGAGAACATCTCCATAAATTTGGCATTCAGAAATTGACTTGTAAATCCTTTAGATTTCAGGGAAATCCTCACACGTAAATTGATTTACTCAAACATGGCTATTGATGTCTTTTAAGTAAATGGGGTGGCCAGCCATTTTAAAGTATGAAGCGTAAGTTCAAGAACAATTTTTGTCTATAATCAATAATTTCAAAAAAATTTCAAAAATTTTCCCTGAATATAAAAGTGTTGAGCTGTAAATATTATTGCGAGAGATTATGCTTCTTTATATCATTTTTTTCTTCTTCCTATCTTCAGATGACTTTCACATACTTAATATTATTTTCCCAGAAACTCACATTAGGGTCACATTTACAGTGTTCATGTTATGCGTATTTGCAATAAAAAATTGAAAATTGAAAAAAATTGAAAAAATTCTACTTAAAAGCCGTCAAACGGATATATCTATATCTATCTATATCTATATGTATATATAGATATAGGTATATACGTTTGACGGGAATGTGTGGGCATCCCTCTAAGGCACTGTATGGCTTAATGGTATTCTACAAGACAGTGTCCTCATAATTCCTTCTTGTACTATAAGACTCTAAGAGTCTGGCACAGTTCTAGGAGTATATAAAAGGTCCTAACAATCACTGGGACTTAATTTTACATTCATTTTTGATTTAAATTAAAAACAAACACATTGTGGCATAAGTTAGTTTGCACGATAATTCATCTTCGCATTAGGTGATTTCGCACACTTTGGAATATGTAGAAAACATTAGCATAGAGATAACGTAACAGAAAACAGTATGAGTGAGTATCTAAAGACAAACAATACTTACGACCAGGCAGGGTTTGTGTAGAAATCCAACTGGAAGCATGTCCATACCCAGCATTGGTGCTGGCGGCCACTTGGAATCTATACCATCTAAATTTCTTTAATCCGTACACCGTTCCTTCTGTTAGGTTGGCTTCATAGAGGAGCTGAAGTTTTTGGTGTTCAACACATCCTTCAGAGTCCCAGTCTCTGCATTTCTGAGCGCGAAGCTGAGTGGTTATCTTGTAGCTTTGGAAGTATCCGAGGATAGTATCGGGCTTTCTCCATGTCAGCGTTGCGCTGGTTGGCTGAACATTAGAAACAGCTACATTTGTGGGAGCACTGGGAACTAAAATTTAAGGGGAAAAAACGACAAAGGTAATAATATTGCCTGTGGAGGTCAGTCACATTACCACAGCACTCAAGTCATCATCTTCACACTTAATGAGCAGAATTTCATGTCCATTCTTTGGGGGCCATTGTCTCAAGAGGGAGAGGGACAAATGATTTCATTATCCTCCCACTTCTGACTGGACTGTACCACCTACTCTGAAATGGTTAGAGAAAAGCACTCTGGACTGCGTAGAAAAATGCATTGCTACAGAGATAATCATAGGCTTACATCATCCTCAGAACTCCCTTAAATATAGCCTGAATTCTTCTTTTTCTACGGAAATGTTTTAATACAAGCTTACTTAATGAAGTCATGTAATTAACTGAACTTCACTTATATTATGTGTAAGGGAAATTGACATTTTCTGTAATATCACCCAACACACTAGCATTACTGAATGGACTAAAGAGAAGACCAATCAATATATTTTCACAACAGTGTGGCCTTGGTAGGAGCCCTACAACATTTAGTAACTGGAAACCATCTATCAGACTCTGAGCCCACTGTCGTGACATCAGTATGCACCGGAGCTCGTGTTTTTAAAGGCTATTTATTGGGAAAGTAATGAAAGCATACTCTAGCTAGAAATATGAACGATCAATAGGCTGAGTAGTATTGGATGTGTCCTCAGCCGTGAGAGCTCATGTATACCCTCAATATCCTGTGCTAAACAACATTAAAAAGAATGATTCTGACGTTTGAAAATGGCATGATTCATAAAAATTATGCTAATATTCAGATTAAGAGTAAAGTTAATAAATGTTTAGAAAACTTGATCATCACTAAATACATCAAATTAGTAAAATACTTGATAAAATGTGTAAAGATTACCCAGTAGTATAGATAATATCACCATATCTTACTAGTATGGATAATGTTAATAATACCAAAAATACAGTGAACAAACCCAGACACAGCTGTTAGTATTTAGGCATCTGCACTGGCCTGTCCTTGGGGTTCTGACAGGATACATCTCAGCTGCAGCCACTAAGAGCACCACCTGTGCACATTCACTATGTTCCCTTTCAAAAGGGCCCTGCCCACCTCCTCTCTCTCTCTCTCTCTCTCTCTCTCTCTCTCTCTCTCTCTCTCTCTCTCTCTCTCTCTTTCTCTCTCTCTCTCTCTCTCCTCTTTTCTCTTTCCCACTGCTCCTGTCCCAAGAGGCAGGTCTCTCCCTCCCTTCTCCCCTTTTATGATACTTTTCTTTTAATTAAAAAACAAAACAAAACAAAACAAAAAACCTGTGTTTGAATTCTTTCTCTCTCAAGTTGATTTTTTTTAATTACAATAGTTCTTTGCTCAGTGAAATTTGTAATAGATAAGGATATTTACAATAAAAATACAAATAAGGTGGGGGAACAGAGAGATGACTCAGTGGTTAAAAGATCTTGCTGTCCCCCAGGGAAGACCCTGGCTCTCTTTCCAGCACCCACAGGGTTGCTTACCACCTCCCTTGACTGTAGTTCTTGGAGATCTGGCACCCTCTTCTGATCTCCATATGCACAAGGGACACATGCGGTGCCCGTACATAATTCACACACATAAAGACAAAACCCTTAAAATATACAGACAGCGTTATGAAAGACGGCTTTGTAGATAGTGACATGCTAAACGAAAAGATATTACGTTCCTGATAAAGGAACATAGGATGTCAAGAGGACCATCTCTAATGGGGAGAGCCATGATTGACGAGCCTGTTACGGGATGGTGCTTCTGTTCTCTGCAAAATGACAAGGATAGAGGAATGGTTAGCATGAGGGAAGGTGTGAGAGTTGCAGGCTAGACTGTGCACATTATTGCAGAGTATGGTTATGGCTTTACTGACAGGCTCCGGCACATGGCCTCTGAACCATTCCTGCTACTGAGTTAAGGAAGAGCAGGCTGAGGATGGGGAAACACAGGAGTAGGCTTTGGAACGTCAATGCGAAAGGCCCCAGGGGCCTGGACGCAGATGGTAGCAAGACAAGGGAAAAGAAGCTTTCAGACCCCAAATCTTGAAGGAGAGCTGGCAGAGAAACTCCTGTGTGACATGGAAGGTGTGGGGACAGAGAGGCCACGCCCAGGCCGTGGGACTGCTCGGACTGAAAGATGAGAGCAAATCAATGGGCAGGGACTTGGCAGAAAAAAGTAAGATTCGGAAGAAAGTACAAACTTTTATTTTTATTGTGGTAACTCTAAAATGCATCTCACATACTCAACAGGAAGTAGAAACAATAGACCTATTCTGGAGTTCTGTGGAAGGATGGTCATACTTCATGTCTTAAATTTTTGAATTACTCAAAACATGTTTACTAAATTATTTACAGACCTATTAACTATGTATTGCACCAGACTACAGATGATACATTATTGGAAAAAAATTATTATATTACTTAATGTCATATAATCTGTTTCAGTTGTTCACTGATATGTAACATCAAATCTTATTGCATAAGGATATTGCTTTAAAAATAGTATATACTCAAAATATTTCATATGCTACTTAAAGCACACTATGTTTAATCTTTACATACTATGAAGAAAGATAATCAAAGAAAATATTCTGAGGAAGTATCTTGGGAGAAGCAGTTCTAGCATTGGCTAAACAGTTAGCAATTTCATGACTTATTCAAATATTTCATGACTCATTTTTAACTGAGGTCTCCTGAACATAGTACATATCTTAAAACCTTCCAACATAAAATAGATAAGTAGAAATGTCTCGGGGGCTCAGGAGAAGTTTTCGGAGGAGAGCCAGCATGGGGAACAAATTCTCAGGTGGTAACAGTGAAGATGCTAACAGTCAAGTCTGATCTAGTTTTAGCCATAACACAGAAGAATTGCACACTAGCTTGGAGACGTTCCTAAAGGGGCTTACAGATAACCAAATAGTGTCTGTTGCAATTATAAGCTCCCAGTGTCGCAGTGAGATGTTCAGAAGGGCGTTTTAACAAGTGTGGCCATGTGATTATTCGATGAGAAACAGAAAAAGGAAACTTCACAGAATACTTGACTTGTCAAAGAAAGAAGTAAGATTGTAGCAGGAAGAGTGAGATCTAATTTTTATCTCCGCAATGCTGGTTAAATCCATAAGATGGGAAAATAAATGACAAAATCATTGACTCTCAGAATTTGAAGGGAGGTTAGAGACTAGTGATCTTAGTTAACCTCTCTCTCTCTCTCTCTCTCTCTCTCTCTCTGTGTGTGTGTGTGTGTGTGTGTGTGTGTGTGTGTATGTGTGTGTGTGTGTGTGTGTGTGTTGTGCAGGTACTTTGTACAACTGACATCTTCTAGTTTTGCCAAACACTGACCCAGGGAAAGAAAAGAACTATTGCTGCTGTGATAATTAAGAGTCCAAAATCCATATATTCAAAAGCAAAGGATATCCAGTGGACCTGACCATGAGTTCTTCAAAAGTCGGGTGATTTATTTGTCTGTTGGAGAAGAGCGAAGACGACATTGAAGCGATAGATTCACTGATGAATAAACAGCATCATTAAAACAAAGAACCTCTATTCCTGCCTTTGAAGAAAAAGGAGTCTCATGATAAACCACACAAGTCACCTCTCAGATCTGAGGACAGACCCTTGTCAGGAACCGAGCAACAGGCCACTGGGGCCTTCCAGGAGCTGCATTTTGCTACAACCATGTGAACCCAGAAGAGGATTCTGAATTCCATATGAAAAAGTAGAGAGTCAGACATAGTGGTACAGCATTCTAAATGAATAATGCGCATTGTCGTAAGCCACCATGTTTGTGATAATTTGTTATATGGCAATGGAAATCTAGTATCATTTCCTTCTAGAAAATGATTGGTTACTATTTCTGCAGCATTTGAGATAAATCTCAGAACAAAGTGAAAGTCAAAGATCTCAAACAGGTCTTTATTTTAAAATTAACCCAGAAATAACTCTGTTAGTTTGTAAAGATTGTATTACTCTGAACTGGTGTCTAGTTTTCCATAATTCTTCAAGTCTGCACTGAAAATGCACTCTGGAGAAGTTACATCTGTTTCCCTCACACGTTTACTCTAATGTTCTGTATAAAGGAACTAGAAAGTAGATGAGGAAACGCCCATGGAATTTTAGCCCTGAACCAAGATTTACAAGTAAGTGAGGAATGCCAAGAGTAGGAGACATAGTCTTGTCCAGGGAAAGGCACACCAATTGGTTATCTAATACAAGCGGTCAGCCCTGGAAACATGCATGTGAGTAGCATTTCACACACTCAGAAGCAAGGCTACATTTAGGGACATTTATGTATATAAGTATACATATATGCATGAACAGTAATTAATAGAAAAAAAGAGGCCTTGAATTTGACAAAGAGAATGGAAGCGTATACGGAAGGATTTGGAGCAAGCTTCAAAGGATTTGGAAGGGAGAAATGATGAAATTACATTATAATCTCAAAAGATCTAGAAAAGACTTGCTTCTGTAACCATATTGACAAAATATTAAATAATAATTATAAAATATGGTAAGCTATCATATACACAGAAATATCAGTGCACGTGCGGGTTAATGCCTACCATCACCTTGGCTAGTCATTTCATAAACGTGTAGCATACCATGGGGTTTTATTTAGATGGCTTGACAAGCTCTGCTGTCGAGAGATAATTTAGTAAGACAGCGATGAGAAGTAGCATACTAGAGGCACAACACCAACCTATAGTAAGACCCAGGGGAAAACAGACCAAGGTATGTTGGAAACGCTGGGCACCGGGACAATGATGGGAAGAGAAGAAGTCGGACACCCAGGAATGGGAAGGGGAAAAATCACATCTTGTGACAAAGTCTAGACTGAATGAAGCTTTTAGTTTTAGCCTAAGTCTGAGGAAGAGATGATACTTCTTTTAAAAATTCTTATTAAAATTTATATTGCTCGTTGTCAAATTTGTTATTTGTTCCCCTTGGGAGCCAAGTACAATGGTCCAGACACTTTGCTTTTAAGTCTACCTCCAACACGTCTCCCATCTTTCTTTTTTCCTGGGTCTTTTTAGGCCACTAGGGTGGATTCAACCAAGAAGGTGGAGCCTTGTAAGGCCCAGGTAACTGAAGCCTTCCAGGGCACGGATTGATTCTGCCACAACCATGTGTTCTAGCGAGAGGATTATGAAGTGTATATGAAAGCATACACTGAAGAGCAGACACTAGTCAATGACCCAAAGAAGGCAGGGGTACCGATGCCTCTTGTCTTATCGGGAGACACAACTGTTATCTGTAGCTGTGGGGGCAACTTTTTCTTCCAAATTCCAGATATTAGAAAATGAGACTTCAATAACAAACTCTGATGCAGAATAAATTTTTCAGTAAATCACTGGTTCACAGAACCTAGTATTCCCCAAATAAGTATTCCAGAGAAGGGCATTTTAAATAGAGTTATACTTTTGCCTGAGAGAAACAACGCCCAGACATAAGGTTTCCTCATTGTGGGTAGGGGAGCCCTATGCTCATGTGTGGCTCACTGTTGTGTTTCTTACCACGGGGCAGACACACAGGATCAACATTGGACAGTGTAGGTGCTCAGCAAGTGATCGTGGGAATACATTACAACTTATTGAAACTCCTTTGATGCTGATGTGGCATCAAATACAGACACGCATTTTTTTTTCTATTCGATGAATCTAGAAATGACCAGACACCAAATATTTGCTGTTATGCACAGATAATCTGTAACAGCACAACTTCACAAGGACTCATACGTGACCAGCGGTAAGCCTCGCTTAGACCCGGTATCTTCACTTTTGATGAACTGTGTGTGGAACTGAGGACCATTTCAAGGCTACCGCCCTATTGAATTACAGATACAGAGAGGATTACACTCCCTTTAGCATGGAGAATCAGATTTCCATTCTTTAAGAATGACTAAAAAATCTTGAACTTTTTCTAGCCACAGATGGTCCTAATTTGAACACATCATTCCATGTTTCCTGGAGCAATCACACAGCTTGCTTAAATTTTCTAAACATGACTGAACTGTGATGAAGCAATCAGCATTAATGGTCAAGGCATTTGGGAAATTACACTATTATTAATAAGTTATTCGTATCAGTAAAAACATGTTATTGAGTTGAATTGAAGAGACTGTAGAACTATGTAAAGATTGATACAGATTTAAAAAATAATAATCCCCAGCCTTCAGGGACTAAATTACAGTATCTACTTAAAAGATGAAAGTACATATACAATTTAGATATTATGCTAATTTATGAGTGTCACATTTTAGAAATTGCCAGCCTCTTACCACGGGATGCAATGGTAGTTTCATCCTGCTTTCTCATAACCTTGTTAGGTACACTGGTGTTCAAAAGCAAGTTTTAAAACTTCATCTGTAACTATGCATTTTAGATACATTATGCATCTTCTTTGTATATGTCTGCACTATCTAATCTTTTTATTTATCAATTATATTTACAAAAACTAAGAATATAACCACAATTTTTCAGAGTTTGTTAAGAAAATTTTAGTCTCTAAAACTTTTATTTTAAAAGAGAGTTACAGAAATATAAGTCATTTTGCTGACACTAAGCTATATGGCTCAATATTAAAATCACAATTGTACATATCTAATCTCAGGATACAAGTATAATTTGCACTGGCTTGAATTTATTCAATACCATGCATTACACATTCATCTAGAGTTTTGGTTTTCCAAGTCAGAGTGTGTCTGTTTAGCCCTGGCTGTCCTGGAACTCACTGTGTTGACCAGGCTAACCTCAAACTCCGAGATCCAGCTGCCTCTGACTTCCAAGTGCTCAGATTAATGGTGTGCCCCACGACCACCCAGCTTCCTCTGGAGTTTCACAGGTTACAAGTCTAAATGTATATGTTCTTTTTCAAAGACACATAAAACAGCTTATTTTATTGAAACCACCTTGAAGGCTCTATGACAACAGGCAAAATTCAATAAAATATATTTCAGAAGCTTGGATATGGATATCCATATATAAGTGGTGCGATAAAATATTTTCCAAACCCTAGTAATCAGTATAAATAGAAAAACAGTCGTCAAAAGGATGTAATAAGAAACTGGAGACTAGGGGTATGGTATTATTGCTGAAAGGCAGTAGAAGACTAGGTTAGATTATGACTACAGGTAACAAATAAAAAACAAAAGAAATTCATTGGTAAAATATAAAGCTGAAGAAAAAATGGATAATATAACTGGTATTAATGAAATAAAATTTATAATATACATTTATTTTTATTTTATGTGCATGGGATTTGCCTGCACATGTATGTATGCATATGTATCCCATGCATGAAGTACCTGCAGAGGCCAGAGGAAGGCATCAGGTCTCTTAGAACTGGAATTAGAAATGGTTGGGAGTTGCAATATAGTGCTGGAAACTATATCTGGGTCTTCTACAAAGCTGTCAAGTGTTCTTATTACTGAGCCACCTGTTCAGCCTGTGGCATGTAAAGTTTATAGAAACCAGTTACATAATGTGTATGTGAAACTGAATGCAGATCATCATGGTGATAGAAATAATTATAAATAGCACTAAGAGGAAATGCAAAGGAATGTGATGATATATTGTGTAGAGAGGAAACTGAAACACAATGAATTAAATGAGTCCAGTATTTGGTTAGTAGACAACATAGATATTGCAGAAATAAGCCATAAATTTAACTCTCATATAAAAATAATTCAAAGAGAAAACTAAAGATCATAAATATCCATGATCATAAAGACAAAATAAGTTAAGAAATCCAATAATCTCTGGCACGGAAATAGAAAATATTTACATACAGAATCATATAAAAATAATATAAATGTTTAGATAGCAATGTCTTAAACAATAGTTTTATGCAGTAAAAAGTATATTTTTTTACTGCAAGTAAAAGTATTCCTCCTTGTCAGAAGGAACTCAAATTAACCTATAATGCCTGGCCAACACTGGCATCTAGCAAATATTACTTTAACGATTAAGGGTATGCATGGAGAAAGTAATGCATGCATAGCTAAATGAATGGATTTCAACAAGATGTATGACACAATACTAACCCAACTGAATGGTGATACAGTTTTGTTCTGTCTTCTAAGGATTATATCTCTTCAGAAGGAAATATTGATTAAAAGATAGATACACAAAAATGTCCTGAACCTAAAGTGTAGGGAAATATTCATAGGAAGCAATTAAGAATTTTAAATCTTCAGGAACTCTATAAGAATTTAGATGGGAAGGAAGAGAGAGAAAACATTAATAGAATCTCTAGTTATCAAAATATGTATGAACAGAAAGTCTAAAAATTTTTAAGTACACATAGACTGCTAAAATGTAAACACACATCCTGTGTACCCATCGCCAAGTGTTCATCGTGATATTCTACACAAAATACTTTGTATGATTAGAATAATTGTCAGAATAATAAGAGAGCTCAGATACATTTATTTGCAAAAATAATTTTCAAAGGATCCTAAACTAATAATGATATAATATAACCTCTACATTGGATAATTTTAGGGAACTATGAACTGATTATGCAGACAAAACCTACATACATATAAAATTAAATAAATATTTAAAAATCAGTCATAAAAATATCTGCTATAATACAAACACCTAAGGCTAGATGGCTTTATGAGTTAGTTCTATCAAGCAGCTTAGACTAAAAATAATAAAACTATTTGTGGAAACAACTGGAAAATTTTTCTCAATTACTTTCATTAGGACAATGGAAATATCTACAAGATATACTACAATGAAAAGATGTAGCAGTTAATAACTTGGTCACAAATACAATTCCACATAACCTATCAGCAAAACAAGTTTACCCATATGATCAAGTATACCTCTCTACAGAATGCAAATTTCAGTTAGCAATAAAAGCACAAGATTTAATATAAATCTAATATATCCACAAAAAAAGGAAACCTCTGAGACTACACTAAGTATGTCAGTTATGACTTTGCCATCATTTGTTATGATTAATTTGCAGGCAATGTACATAAAGTGCCTTTGACAATAGGTCACCGGACAGCTTTTAGGGAGCATGGATTATGCATTTAGTCAGTAACAGCCTAGCATCATACAGAAACACCTTGTATTAAATTTGGAGTCAATACTTTTAAACTGTTGAACTTTTATATAATAATAATATATCACTAATGTGCTTGTATATAGATAATTTCGAAATGATGTCAGGCTTGCAGGTTCATGCCTGTCATCACAACCTTCTGCAGACAGGGTCAGGGAGATTGTTACAAGTTTGAGGATAGCCTGGCCCAAGTAGTTAAGGCAGCCAGGGTTACAGTGACCCTGCCTCAAACAAACAATCGAGAAAAGTTATAATATATATAGATATAGAGATAGAGATAGAGATAGAGATATATGTGTGTGTATGTATGTATGTATGTATGCATGCATGCATGTTTGTGTATATATATATATATATATGAAACATATCTACAATAGATTTAACATAGCTAGTAACACACCAGAAAACTAATTGTTAATATTAATACATCCTTAATTGGTATAGATTTAATTACTTCATGTAGACTTTTCATTACCTTTGTAAAACTGCAAGTTTTAAACAGTAATTCTTCATAATAAGGTATCTAATCAAGAACTAATACAAGATTTATTCGAGGCTGTAATAAACATATGGTGAAATTCAAATTATAATTCTAATACACTAATGTACTGAAAAATGGAACTTTTATTCTATTTGAATTCCAAAAGACAATATTTATTGTCTTTCGATAAAAAATAAGATTCTTCATCAAATTTGTATTTTGTAAGCCAGAGTTTTAGTATATAAAGTTTACTAAACTGTGATTAATAGTATTTGTATGACATATTATCAAAGCATTTATATAGCATTGATTTTAAATTAAATCAAAATTGAGATGTTCTTTTGAAACATGCTGTTTCTCAACTCATTTGTTGAACATTTCAGAATATTTATTCTACTCTTAAGTGTTGCCTTTACATTTTCCAATGTCATAAGAACAATAGGCACCTTCCTGAAGCTTTCAAGTTTACGAGAAAGAAAAAAAAAATGAAGTTTACACCTACTCAACAACTTATTTAAAACAAGGGGAAAAGTGAGGGAGGAGGCTGATGTGTCAAGGCTGTTCCAAAGGGTTTCAGCTACATAGAGCAGGAATGGAAAATAAGGTAATAAGATATGCCCTGGTTCCTAAATAAGTCTAAAAAGACTGCCTGAGGAACAGCTGCCTTTAGCTGGAGCTGGGAGGAAGCCAAGAAAGCCTGTCTGGAGTTCAGTTAACGAAAGATATCAGAGTAATGAGGAGGTCAAGAATTACACATAGCAACCCAAATTCACTTTTTAAAAAATTATGTTTAAAAGGACTTCTAAAATTTAGAATTTGATACCTAAGTCTGTTTGAAAACTACCAAACGTCACCTCTTTGGAACGTGGCCAAGCTAAAAATATGTGACACAAGTCTAGGAATGTTAAAACATCTCCCACAATGCCTCCGTGTTTTATAGCTCTCAACACACCAGCTTGGAGTGCCTTTCGTTTTGCAGATCAAGCACAGATTCGGGGTTATAAGTTGTTCTCCAGCGTTTTCGATCCATACTTGAGCAAAATTGTATTTACCCTCATCTGAATAACAATTATTGTAGATTTTCAATGAGAAAATTCTCACGGTAGAACCAAGGTTTTCTATTTCAACGTGTGAAAGAGTGGGGAAATTTTCGTGACTACAGATAATGTTCTGAGTTCCCAAGGCAGGGGAGATCACTAGGCAGGAGGGAATTCTGGGCCGTTGCTAGCACTGACCAGACTCAGACACAGGAATCCATTTCACACTCAAATTCTTTCCCATGGCTTTCCCAGGGCTTCCTTTCTTTGCTTGCAAAGCAAAGCTGCCGATGCTATCCTTAAGACCCGCTGACGGCCAGGCAATGCATCATTAGAACTTTAGAACACAATAAATATATGTGTTCCTTCACTCTTGTCCATAGGCCCTCGTTCAGTACTCAAGTCGTGTTTACTGGAATGGGCATAAAGAGCAACCACAATGAGTTTAAAAGGACACACTTGGAAGATGGCAATTTTGTAAGTTTCCATGTCCTCCACAATTACAAACAGCGCAGAAGGACAGAGTTAAGAAAAGGACACGATGGTCATCTAAGAAGAAAATGGGTTGGGATATCAAGGAGTTTGGGAGACTGGGGGAGCCTAAAACAATTTTTTAAATGAAATGCCATAACGATGTCTTATACCTTATACGCTGCTTCAAAACCCCAATAAAGATCCACAGGGATGATCCCAACTAATAATCTAAGCAACAGTGGAGAGGCTACGTTAAATGACCTTCCCCAACAATGAAATTGATGACTACCTTATATGCCATCCTAGAGCCCTCATCTGGCAACAGAAGCAGACACCCTCAGATAAACACTGAGCTGAACTCCTGGAATCCAGTTGCAGAGAGGGAGGAGTGATGAGCAAAGGGGTCAAGACCAGGCTGGAGAAACCCACAGAGACAGCTGACCTGAACAAGGGGGAGCTCATGGACCCCAGACTGATAACTGGGAAACCAGCATAGGACTGACCCAGACCCCCTAAATGTGGGTGTTAGTTAGGAGGACTGGGCAGTCTATGGGCCTCTGGTAGTGGATCAGTATTTATCCCTAGTATACGAATGGACTTTGGGAGCCCATTCCACATAGAGGGATACTCCCTTAGCCTAGACACATTGGGGAGGGCCTAGGCCCTGCTCCAAATCATATGACAGATTTTGAAGAGCCCCCATGGAAGGCCTCACCCTCTCTGGGGAACAGAAAGGGGATGGGAGGGGGGTTGGGAGGGGAAGGGGAAGAGAGGAGGGAGAGGGAACTGGAATTGACATGTAAAACAAGCTTCTTTAAATTTGAAAGAAGAAGAAGAAATGTTCTCTCAAAAAAAAAAAAAAAAAAAAAAAAAAACTGGCAACCACTGTTAACCCTTTAAGAGCAGACATCCTGGCAGCCACTGTGTACAGGGTAAACTGGCAGGTCCCATGCTAGTAAACAGCCCTGGCTCAGAACAAAGTGTATGACACCGAGACTGTCCTACGCTGACCTATTCATAAACATGCATGCGTGTTTATGTACACACACACATACACACATACCACACACACACACACACCACTGAAAGAGAGAGACAGAGAGACAGAGAGACAGACAGACAGAGACAGAGAAAGAAAGAGAAGAATGTACGTCAAGGTCAAACACCAGGCAGGAGAGAGTGAGCCAAACTTGGTTTCTTCTTATGACAGGAATAAGAGCAGAGTCTGTGACTCAGAGCTAGCTGTACACCGTGACCAATTTTCCACCATAAATTAAAGCTTGTGACAGCTAAAAACTGCTTCCATGCAAACAATGAGCTCCTAGCTCTCACCAGCATCTCCTCAGCAAGCGATTCATGTGAATCCTGATAAAATAAAAAAAAAAAAAATAGATACCTAACGAGGATTATAATCATAAATATAATTACACACTAGACTCAACACCTAATTTTAAAGATGAAAAATACATTTGAAGCAGAAATTAATATTTCATCTGAATGATTCTTCTTAATTACAAGACATTTTACACCTGACTGGGAGAAAACAGTTCTACTTTTGCCTGATGGGTATGTGGAAATCATATCCAGAAATGGAGAAAAGGCCCTGATAAAAATAGCTATCCGAATGATGCAAATCATTTCTTCCTTCTCCAAACGTGTAAGTGCCTAAATGACAAAGTCCTTCTGCCTTGGGATTTTCTGCCAGAAATTTTAAGTAAACAAAAACAAAACCACATGGTCTCTCTGTGTACAGAGCAAAGAGTAGAACTAAGGGCATTATTACCCACATCACCTCATTTAAATGGAAAGAAAAACTGGTGTGCTAATACATAAAGATCTGACTCCAGAAATCTGGAGTGAGGCATTATGAGTCTTCATTCGTTCTGAGATGGAAGTCAGAAGAATAGAATGTGTGAGTGCACAAGGAGCCATCCACTACCTCTAGGTAGACTTTCAAACCTGAAACTTTCAAACTTGGAAGAATAGTTGTGACAGCGACCTGGACTCTGGAGTCAGGCGACTGTGCACCATGTGGCTGTGTTTTTGCTTTGTTAACTGAATATCTGCCTTGTTCCCTCAACCTGCTCTAATCCTGCATACAAGTATACTTAATAAACAATCACTCTATATAGTGTTTTTTTTTGAAGTCTGAACTTCCCATTTATTTTAAAATTATTATCCATTTTTATTTGCCAGTTCTCTAGCTGGTCCAGACTGCTTTTGCATTAAAAAAAAAATATTTTAACCTGGTGCTTCCTGATAAAGACCAGCTGTATGTACTTTAAAAAGTATTTCCTTGTAACAATGATCTGCTTTCCTCTCACTGAGAAATTATTTGTTACCCCTTGTTGGACCTGAATGAATCAGTTCATCTGTCCTGAGACATACCTGTATACTGTATCTGAGTACTCCAGCGGGTTTACAGCGTTGGGAATGCCTTGGAATGCCACCTGTATACTGTATACTCCAGCGGGTTTACAGCGTTGGGAATGCCTTGGAATGCCACCTGTATACTGTATACTCCAGTGGGTTTACAGCGTTGGGAATGCCTTGGTATGCTTCAATGCACCAAGTAGGATACATCACCACTTGAGGCAAGATTGAACTAGCATTCAGGAATTTGTTCCACCAAAGCTTGGTAGGTCATTGAAAGGCTTACTGCAGATTCCACATTTGAGCTGAACTTTACTAGTCTGTAGTAGGTGCTCAGCTACTGTTTCCTAGGATGAATAGATTGTGTCTATTGTGCTGAATGAATAAAGGTAGGCTAGAGACTCACTAGAGATAGTGAAGGCATATAAATACACACTACTAGGGGAGATGCAAATTCTAACTGGTGACAAGTTCTGGAACAGAGCTTCTGGAGTGTCAGAAAAGATGAAGCACTTGAAAAGTGAGCTATCTGTGGCAATATATTATTTATGATTTAATAAAGCCACTGGAGATCAAAATGCAAGGCTAGCTAAAGCCATAGATAGAGCCGGGCTGTGGGTGATACACACCTTTTATCCCAGCAGCCACACTAGCTAGCCATAAGATCCAGGAGACAGTGGTACACACCTTAATCCCAGGACTAAGCAGACTGAGGCTGATGGATTTCTGTGAGTTCAAGACCAGCCTGGGCTACATAAGAGTGAATAAGTCTAAAGAGTGACAGAGCTCATGCCTTTAATCCCAGCACTAGGGAGGTGGAGACAGGAGTCATCTGGCTGGGCAAAGAAAGGTGGGAGGAGACGGGAACTCGGAGCATTTTCTCTGAGTATTCGTGGAGAAAGGGATTGCCATCTCAGCTTGGAAGAGGCAAGAGCTACTGGCTTGGCTTCTTTGCATTTCTGATCTTCAGCTTGAACCCCAGTATCTGTCTCTGGGTTATTATTTGTGTTATAGCTTCCCACACACTGTGCCTTTCAATACCACCTCTATGTTTCAAATAGCAATGTCTGTTCTTTAGCTAACAGACCTAAGCTGTCAGAACACAGGAGATCTAAACTATAGGCTAAAACCAAACCAACTGAAGTCCTTAAGTAGAAAGACAAGACTGAAGTGCAGGCTGCATAACTGGGCACTAAGACCTCTCTAGAGGCGTCGGTGGAAGCAGCAAAAACCCAGCACAAAGAACTCTTTGTTTCGCTATATTATTTTTTGAACCTGTCTGCTACCATTGTATGAAATCATTCACTTTCGATGACTCTCAGTCATATCACTCCTGTATGTAAATATGATCTCCCATAGGAAAAGTGCTAAAGTTTCAACCCAAGATGTAGTAAAGATAGCAAAGCAGTAGCAAACATCATAAAAGGTGAATTGATAGCTGATCCATTTCTGCTTTTTTCCCCAACAGTATTCAGCAGCTTGAATTTGGGGGTAAAGAGTGGAATCTTTTCGGAGTTAAAGATCTTGCTGGGAGAAAGACCATGACATCGTTTGAAACCTTTGAAGAAAAAGATACTATTGCAATGCAGCCATTCTAACCTACAAAGGATGGATGTTGCCAGCTCAGAGGAGCATTGCTTTAGAAAGGTGAGTGGGATCTGAATGGATGCTGACTCGGAAGAGGAAGGCAGGCCTTTCAAAGTTCTAAAGTTTGTAATCTCAAGGACAGAAAGGTGAGGACAAATTAGGTGATGTGGCTTTCTCTGGGGGCTGGGGGTCCTACGACTAGAAAGCACCTGTGACGTGGTAAACAGCTGTGACCATCCCACATGATCATTAAGGCTGACAGCCAGAGCAGTGATGTTATCAAAAATGCATCCAGTTTTTCTTTAGGCAGCCGGCAGAATATGGGAGCAGGCAGGAAGAAGGTAACAACACAGAGAAGCACTGCTGAGAAGTTATGACAGTTTTTTCTTACAGACTATACCTGAGTGACATCTTTCTCTTACTCAGACGACCCGAAAGACAGACCTGAGCGTTTGGAAAAGGGAACGGATGCACAGGACAGTGATGCCGGAAGTCTCACGAGTCCACAGAAGCACCAAGAATGTCAAGAAAACAATTATTAAGAAGATATAATCTGGAAAGTTTGCAGGTTAATTACTTCATTTAAATAATGATAAAAACACACTCAATATGTTAGGGGGGTTATTTTCAATAATTATCCTTGTTTCTTCCTTTTAGTCCTGACATTCAAGCAAATGTTTGATCCCCAGAATCTCTATAGCCACTGGTTGGGCATGGTGGCCTACCTGCCACTCTAGAGTGTGGAGAGAGGAGGAGATGTGGGATCCCTAGAGCAAGCTGGTTAGCTACAAAAGCTGTAAATGGACTCTGTGTTCCACTGCGAGACCCTGACTCAATAAGAAGATGGACATGGATCACCATGTCAGCTTCAGGTGTCCATAAGCATCCACTAGTGTGTGTGTATGTATGAACTCATACACACATCCCCAGACACATACAAGCGCACATATACATAGATAGGCATACCTACTAGATAAACATACTAATAAAAATAAGTGTCACGAAAATACCACTGACACACGTACGAAATTATTTATGAACAGCTAAATATTTCAGATTAGTTAACGCCTTCGTACTACTGACCATTAGATCTGTCAGGCTAGTCCCACACTGATGAACTGTTCAGGTTAGTTATCAATTTAACCTACTAGCCTACTTAAGCTTAGATACCTGTTTCAAGCTATTTGCTTGTTTCATGGCTTTACTTGTTTAAAACTAGTAAGCTGTCTCATACTGCTAATAGTTACCTGTTTTATGTTATTTACCATTTCATACTAGTGAGTCACCTACTTGTGGTCAGTTATGCATTCCGTACTATTGCATGCTATTAATTAGCTTAGTTAGTTATTTCGCACCGGTTACCTGGTTCAGGTCAGTTACGTGTGCCATACTAGTTACCTGTCTCAGGGAATGTGCTGACGTTGCACGTGCTTTCCTTGCCTTCACCAGCTGAAGTTGACGCTCTAACTTCAAAGGTGTATGTTGTATTGGCAAGAAGTTTCGTGAACGTATGCATGTGGTCTTGGGGAGAAACATTCGTAGAGTTCCTTTCAACTGTTATCATATAGTGGATAATCACTCCATTTGCTTTTCCGGGTGGATCCCACATTACTAATACCGACTGCCAGTTAAGTGCCACACACTCTGTATTCTGTACAGCATCTGGAACTTAAGAGAAAAAACATTTGCTCGAAGTTAAAATTTGTACACACACAGTAAATTATTGAAGCATGCGACCAGGAGCTAAGATGAGACTTCACAAAGAAAAAGCAAAAATTTAATATGCCAACTTTTCTGATAAGTGTGTAACAAGTTCTTAGCACAAATTGCCAATAGACCTTTCTCTCCTACCTTGCCAATGCTCACTATACTGACCCTTTAAGGGAACATTTTCCTAGACCCAAGCAGCAAACACATTCTCGGTGTCAGAAATGCATTGGCCCCAAGTCCAGGCAGTCACAGATGCCAGCTTTCTTAATCGGGATAGTGCAACCTTCTCAATACTTATTAATGAACATTTTGCAACACAAAAGCTGTCTACTATCACTTGATGCAAGCACACAACAGCACTGGGAAGCCCATAAGAAAAGTAGATACTTGTGCGGGGGGGGGGGGAGGATTCTTTGGAAGAAGAGACTATTTTAAAAGCTACTGGAGGTGTTGTTTAAAGAGTCTCTGGTTTTTCTGCTAGAACCTGCCTAAATGTATTTGATGATAACTTTTTTCTCTGGGGTCCATTCTATGTACCTTACATGAACTAAGAGTGATACCCCACCCATTATATGTTAGAGACACTGGCTAATTTAAGTGGAAATATCCAATAATGTCCCCTAGTTTTTTAGCACTGATAGCATAACTTCATTGTTATAGTAAAATGAGGACTGTGGAAGAAAATCACTATAATTACAAATTGTTCATATTGTTGCTATTATATAAATGTGAGTTAAAAGAAGTTCATGAAATCTATGACTTCACAATTGTTCTCTGGTCTTACATGTGTCTCTTGTAAACCTTTCTTCTGTGGGATGAACACATCAATGCAGAAAAACAACACTATACACATATACAAATCGGAGGTTTTGGGGACATCTACTTAACTGACTCTCTGAACTCCCAACCAGTAATAAACAATTGATGTATAAAAATGAGTCCAGTGGTGGGATACACCTTTAATCCCAGGTCTTGGGAGGTAGAGGCAGGTAATGTGTTAGTTTAAGGACAGTCTGGTCTACACACACACACACACACGCACGCACGCACGCACGCACGCACACACACACGCCCACACGCGCACACACACAGAAAATTTTCTACTGCTTTTGCAATCAGAGCATTATGCTCTGACATTACTTTTACTCATTTTGTTGATACACGCTTTCCCTCGTCACCTCCATCATTTTCTTTAAAAGGAATGATGGTGTTCCAATTGTGTTACTCACTAAGTTTGGGAGGCTCGCGCCACCTATGCAGCATGGATCGTGGCTTCCTTGTGCAAAGCAGGGAATATTTACAATAACATTTATACAGCATTTGTTGCATGATAAACTCGCTAATAAGTAAGATCTAATGATCTTTTCAAATACTTTGGATCCCTTCTGATATGGGTGTGGCTAATATGTGCTTCTTTTCCATTGAAGGTACAGAGCTCAGAGGAATCCTGAGCCTTTGTCAAGGCGACATAGCCAGCAAGCCATGTAACTCGGATTCTAATCCAGACTCTGATTGCCCAGCTTGAGCTTTATCTACTCTAAATACTAGGGATTTGATTTGTCTGCAGGCATGCTGGGAGAGAAGGCCTCATGTATCTGTAAGTGCATGGGGAAAATTACTGATTTAGCATCATTAACCTCCAGCCTCAATGTGGAGGTTCATTAATACAACTACATTCAGAGCTGCAGTGAACTGACTAGAAAATGAATTTTCCATCCCTCGGTAATCATTGTTTAAAAGAAAAGAGGAAGAGGGGTGCCTTCAAACATAAGGCCTAGTTAGTAGAAAGAGGCATGTTTAATCCGCCATTAATGAATTCACAAACAAACGAAAACTATTCAAGCCCTACACAAAGTTTGGAAGTGGTCCATGCCATTACACGGCACTCGTTCAGTTGCTGAGAAACCTGGCCAGTGACCTTTTAGAGCACTATATGTCATGAGGGGATTCTTTGAAGTGCAAGATGCAACACTGACTCCTGCCTCTCAAATCTTTTCTTGAAGAAAAATCCTAGTCACCATTCATGAAAATCTAAATGGTTGTGTTACAAGTGATTGCTGGGTCAGTTGCTTGCTCTTCCAAACCCCACAGGTAATCCTGAGGATGGGACATGTTCACAGATGTCTAGAAGCCTACCTTGTCACCTCCTTTAAAAAAAAAAACTAGACTAGTCTTTTATTTTGTCTTTCTCAGGTCTAGAGGAAAAGTTGTATGTAAATATGCATGTATCAATACATATGTACGACTCCAAAAATGACCCAGCCTCTAGCCTTTAAGAACTAGAATTCATTTCTGATGACATTTTATTGAACTGAGAGGGATGGCGAAATCTTGATTAAATATGGGAGCAAACACCGCAGAGGCTGAGACCATGACTAACCTGACTCGCGAGTTGTGAATTTCACTATATTACTGAATTGATTGCCATTTCCAACTTTGGTAAATGCAGACACACTGATGGAGTAGGTACTGACAGGCTGCAGCCCAACGAGTTTGGCATCAGTCTGGAAACCAGAGATATTCTGAAAAGAAAAATATCCTGTGTCACAATGCATCTTCAAATAGTTATTTTTAACTACCAGACATATTTGAATATGATGATAAATTCCTCTTATACTTAACAAGGGGTTGATGAATATTAATAACTGAAACAATCATTAACAATTTGTCTTTCGGGGCATGCTGGGCTTATGATATGAGGATGAACCGCATATCATTTTGGTCTTGAAGAATCTCATAATTTTGGTTTGTGAACCTGTTTTTTAGAATCATGTGTTTATTAATATCCTTTCAATTTGCTCTTAAAGTTTTAAATTTAAGTACAGTTTATGGCTGGGAATTAGTAATCATTTCTTCCAAATTCACATTCACCTATTTGCTAACATCCAGCATATCTATATATGTTTGCTTATCTATCAGTTACTGCATTATAACCAATGAAAAAAGCACAGGTAAAAGAAAATCTCTGCCTCCATGGGACTTAAGTTGGAAGTTCCAAACAATTCCTAAATTTCTATTTTGACAACTCTTTTTGGGAAAATGTGGAAGAAAACTAAAGAGGGTTTGGTAGTCGACCAGAGAATATGCTTTGTCATAGAAAAATTTCCCACTGGTAATAGAAAGCTTGATGAGAAAATGTATCTTAATGAAAATGAAGTCAAGCCAAAGCACTCATACAACAGCCTTGATGGGAGATGTTATCCTGTAAATATGTTTCTCATACTTGTTAATAAAGCACTGTTGGGCCAATGAGATAACAAGATAGGCGGGGCTAGGAGACCAGGAGAAGGAAAGAGGAAGTGGGAGGGAGGAGTCGAGATGTAGCTCAGGGAAGAAGCAGGACGCCTGCCCCGGCTCCCTGATAAGACGACCACGTGGAAATACTTAGATACGTAGAAATGGGTTAATAATTAAGGCAGAGCTAGTCCATAAACAATAATGGTAACTGGCCAACAGGATTGTATCAAATACAGAGTCTCTGAGTGTTAATTTGGGGCACACGTGGCTGCGGGACTGGCGGCAGGACCGGGAGGCCAGCGGGGAGGAACCTGCTGTAACACAGCCTAACAAATACTGAACTATATTTCTCACAATATAAACTATACTGACTGCTTATCACGCATTTCTCCCATGGAAATTTACCAAGAACATTATTCCACTCATTTTGGGGGTGGGCGCCACGCGTTTCTGTGGAGATGAAGGGACAACTTTGCGTTGGTTCTTCCCTTTCGCTAACTGTGGTTCTGGGGATTGGACTCAGTGGTCAGGCTTAGCGGCAGCAACCTTTACCAGCTCCACCATTGGGAGAGGCTTCCTTCTTAAGGCACCTACACTGATAGTAATGCTGGTGAACACTAGATCACATTTTAACGTCAGCTCCATGAAAAGCAGGTACATTTAGGAGTAGATATGTGTAGTACATAATGCACACATAGGCATGCAATAACAATTAACGAGGAAAGAATTCATGAACTTGGAAGAGAGCAGAGGGGTACAGAAAGGGAGAAATGTAGTTATAATCTCAATACTTTTTAAAATAATGTCCAGGAAGTCACAGAAAGCTATAGGGACTTGTTCGACCACCTTTCTTATTACACACTTACTACTTACAAACCATTTTGACAGTTGATCTGTGGATTATAACAACTTATAAACAGAACATGGTCCCCATCAGCAAGAAGACTTTATACTAACTATTAAAATCAACAAAGATTTTACTAATAAAAACTTAAGCACAATAAAAATTCATCTCGCTTTTGACTCAGAACGAGTGACCAGGGAAACAACTGGCAGTTTAATAAATTTGTTTACCAGCTGTTGAGTATATTTACACAAAAGTGGGTCTTTTAAAAGCCTTCTACTAAATAAATGACTTCTTGCAGAAATCAGTGACCCAAATTTCTAAGCAATGTCAGTGTCCCGGTGTGGGCTGATGGGGAGGCAGTGACACCTTGAGTAGTTCTAATGTTATGCTGCCTCCACAAAGTTGCAGGTAATTGAGAACAGAGAAAGAATAAAACAACAGGAAAAGAATTAAAAAAGAATGCCAGCAGAGAATGTTGAAAAGTAGCAGTGAAAGCCAGACAAAGGGAAAACAGCCGACATGGTGAACTAAATATTTAGAGGTGGGGGTGACATGACAAGAGATTTAAAGGAAATTGAAGGAAAATATAATCATTAAAAAGAATTGAAAATAATGGCAAACAGAAGTAATCAAATGTAGTAGATTTTTCAAAAAGAAAATAACTTGCTCTAAAATTATATATATATGTATATATATATATTCATGGCATAAATTTGTATATTTGCTATTAGTGAAATATTAATGGAAACAAAAAGGAAAATGTTTAAAAATATTAAAAATCATATTCAGGTGACAGTATAATGTTCTTTCATGCTCAAGGCTACAATGACACTAGAGGAAATTTTTGTTCTTTTCTAATCTGTGTGCAATGAACACTAAGGCATTTATTAAATGACTAGAATTGTCCAAAGTGTTTTATACTGATTTACCCTTACAATAAACATTAACATATGAAGCTTTTTAATTCTTATTTCACATTTGAAGGAAATACTCTTATGGGGATAAGTAACTTCTCTAAAGCATCACTGTAAATCTCAATGGAAAGATTTAAAACATGTAATTTGATGTCAGCGCCTTTGCTTTCCTGCTCTGTTATTAATGTTTATATTAAAGATCACCATTCTATGGAAATTAGGCCATATATATGCATGCACACTCCAATGCACATACAAGATAATCTTAAGGATGGGATAACGCCAAGAAAAATATTTCTCTCCTGTGAATATTTTCTGTATTACATTCAGAAAATCCAAAAATATGAGGAAATACTGAGTTTAAACGTGGGACAAATAATAAAGGGCTAGACACTTGTGTCATTAATATGAGTTTTACAGTTCTGGGAACCGTTCCACATTTAAGATGTTAGATAATGGACATTCTACTCAACCTATCAGATGTTAAAATAATATATTAATTTCCAGGAAAGAGAGCATTGATCATGATGACAATAACAAGCACACATGCCATAATTGTTGCTCTTGGTTTTCTACTGTTGTCTTTGTAAGCTGCACATTTTAGAAAGTGGATTTATCATAGATACTGCAATATCGAATGTTTACTATGTATTTTGCACGCCTTACAAATAAAAATATCCAAGAACTTCATTTGCCATTGTAAAAAAACTAGAGAGACAACTTTCTTAAGCGAATAATTGTAAATAGGTTAAATAAATAATTATCTAATTGTAACATACTTTGGCAATCAAATGCTAGAATTCATGCACATAAGTTTCAGATACATTGTTCTATAGGTTCTTTGAATATTTTCACTGATCCTATGCCCTAAAAAATAAGGGAAGGTAGCATCACATGCCATCAAGAAAGAGTACCAGAAGATGAATGTAAACATTTTATGAAGAGGTTAAAAAGATTTGTTTGATACTTTCTTCTTATTTTTTAAACAATCTTAAATTACATATCAATCCCTGTTCCCTCTCCCTCCTGTCCTCCCACTCCCTCCATCATCTCCCCATCCCACACCCTATCCATTACTCAGAGAGGGTGAGGCCTCCCATAGGGAATCATCAAAGTCTGTCACATCCTTTGAGGCAGGGCTGAGGCCCTTCCCTGTATCTAGGCTCAGCAAGGTATCCCTCCATAAGGAATGGGCTCCAAAAAGCCAGTTCATGCACTAGGAATAAATACTGGTTCCACTGCCAGTGGCCCCATAGGTGCCAATAAAAAGAACTATAGTATATATTAGATTTTAAATATACAGTATACAGAGTACTGTATATTCCATAGCTTTAATTAAATGGTGCATCTAGTTCTTAGAGTGTAGGAACTATGAGAATAGGTGAAATGCTCTAAGAAGTCTTCAGTTTCATATCTGGAACCTGGTTTCCTATACTGTCCACAAACATCCCATATTTCAGGGAAAAAATGGCTTTAAGTTAATATTATCATTGTTCCATTAATTATTGTGGTACTTGGAATCCAATTCAGAGCATGTAAGAGGCAAATTCCCCACTACCGGGCTATTTCTCCACCCCTGCCCTTGTGTAACATGAAGGTGGCCCACCTCCCCCCAGCTCAAAACATTTTAATTCAGTTTCCGAGTGTCTGAAATAAACATATGCTGTTGCAATCAACCTACCTTATAAAATACAGTATCAGTGTCATGCTCATGGATTTTAAAACTGTAGACTTTAACAACACCGCCTGGAAGAGGGCTGGGGCTCCACGTCAGCCATACAAAATCCGAAGTGTAGTCGATTAAAGTCAAGTTCTGGGGAGGTGCTAAGGGCGCTGCAGGGAAAGCACATTATAAAGCTTGTGTTCACAAAACGTGCAACACAGCAGCACTTCCTTCATTCCAGCTTCTCGCAGAGACGAATTCAGGGAGATTTATAAAGTTACCACGTGTTGCAACTCAAGGAACGAATACTGTAAGTAATTTTGCTCTCATATTTACAGCCCTATGCATTAAACAGTTTTGAACTCTGAAACCTGAACTAGAGGGAGAGAGAGAGAGAGAGAGAGAGAGAGAGAGAGAGAGAGAGAGAGAGAGAGAGAGAGAGAGAGAGAGAGAGAGAGAGAGAGAGAGAGAGAGAGGAGGGGGGGACTAGAAAAGAGATTAACAAAGTAGTTAAATGATGATGACCTAACTCTTCCATTGTTCAGGCTGTCCCTTCAAACTGAACAGAGAAGTCACTCGAGGCAGCGGATCTTCAGGCTTACCTGACTCATCTGTGTAAAACAAAAGGATACTGGGAGGACCGAGCCCTTTGCTGGTTCTTGCAGCAGCAAAAAAGCTGTACAAGGTAAACGGCGAGAGTTCTTCCAGTACGATATGGTTACCGGAAGTGACGAAAGAGTGGTTTGCCTCTGGTCCTTGTAAAGTTAAATGGTAGCTTAGTACCACACCGTTTGGCTTTAATGGGGGATCCCAAGATAAGAGGGTTGAGGTAGAAGAGAGGTTTTTAAAGGTGTTGATTATTGGTGGAGTTTCTGGAACTATAAGAGAAAAGGAGAATGCCAAATGAGATAGCAAATTTTCATTAGCGCAGAAGACGCTTCATTATAACGGGGCTGAATTTTACCAGTAGACTGCTTTAATTTTAAGTCACTTAGGACTTGCTATGTCTACTGGAAAGATATTACTTGCTAACGTAATCATAAATATTGCCATTAATAAAAAAAAGCAACAAAAAGAGGGAGGACATTAACAATCTCCATTATAAGCAACAAACAGGGTCTTGCCTACCGTCTTCTTCAGTTTTGATATGTAGCCAGGCAGTATAGGTCTCAGAGAAGCCCTTCTCTGTTGATGGTGTAATTTTAAATATATAGTCAGTATATTTTTCCAGAGTGTCAAAATACATGCTGTTTTCGTATGTAATCAGAGGTGGTCTCTCACTGTGGAAACTGTGCTGTGAACTCAGTGAAACATAGTAGAAAACAAGGCCGTTGGGTTGAGATGGTGGCACCCAGCTCACGTTTACTGCGGTTGATGAAATGGACTCAAAAGTCAGGTTCCCAACAAGCCCTTCCGGTACTGAGGAACGTAGGGATCAGAAGATAAAAGCCATTAGTTATCCCAGCGATAAACTTTTATAGATTGAAGGTAATTCCTGAAACGCCATCACTAGCTCATGAATGTACATTCTTTAAAAACAAACAAATGCATATTCATATGGAATATGAACATTATTCAAAATAAGCCTTAACACATAAAAGAATTGTGTTTCCATCATATTCTTCTGACTTTCCTTCCTTACCATGTGGGGATTGCATGTGCTTATATGCAACATGTATTTCCAATAGAAGCAATAGTTTACTGATTATCTAAATAGTACGTGTGATTTCCTTCATCCAATGATTATCTGAATATGCAGAGAATGATGCTCAGAGTTCATAAGGAACTTGGTCATAAGTAACTTGTTTTCAGTAAGAATATTTAATTCTAAGCTTGTCTGGCCCCAATAACAAGATGTCTCTAGCCAACAAAACACTAACCTGCATTTGCACTTTAAGAAATCATTCCACTTACAAAGTTTTAATTTTCAGATGTCAATTAGACTCAACATAAATTTGAAAGGCTCACATGACACAATGCACAGAAAATAGTTATTGCTTATGGTGGTGCAATTAAAATTGACAAACTGTTATGGGTTGCAATTATCTTGAGAGAGATCTACAATTAAAGAGCATCTGAAATGATACTGACCATATTATGCTAGAATGTTTTGTTAAACACTCACCAACAATATATTTTCACACATTGATTATATTCTGTGGATGAACCTGTCCGCTACTCAAATTACTTTTGCCTAAAACAAGACGAAGCTTTTCATGTTTGTATTGGTAAATTAATGATCTGGTTTTTTTTTTCAAACAGTGAACACTGGGATTTAACTCAGTAAAAGTTTAAGTCAAAGTTATTTCTCAATAGGAGAGTAATCTTTTTAAAATATGAAAGATTAGTAGTGGGGCAGGAGAGATGGCTCAGCAGTTAACAGGACTTGCTGCTCTTCCAGAGGACCTGGAGTAGGCTCCCAGAACCCACATGATGGCTCAGAGCCTTCTGGAACTCCAGTTTTGAGGCAGGGGATTTCCATGTCCTTTTCTGGCCTCCAGAGGAACTCCAATCACCTGGTGCAAGCACAACATACCCATACCCATAAAAAATAAATAAAGACTTAATATTAAACAAAAGCCACATGGGAAATGGATAGCAATCCACCTTCCATTTCATTCTGGAAACTGAAGCTGAAACAAAAATTTAAAATCAAGGGTTCAATCATCATAGTTGTGTGAATGTTCATCATGGACAGCATTCTGAAGAAGCTGTATCCAACAAATCTTTTAAATGAAAATAGACATTTTTGTTATGTTTATCACAAAGACAACTTAAAAAAAATAAGTCCCAAAAGAAAGCTGCTGGAGGCTGCAAAGCAACTTCTGAAACAAATGTCTCAACTACGACAAAGATTACCCAGGTACTCTTCTGTCCATTTGGGATGACTGCGACATCTCTCAAAGCAACAGAAACAAAATGATTTTAATGGATAGATGATAAGACAGCATGTGTTAAACCTGTCCATTATCCAAAAGTTATTTTTACCAAGGACAAAGTATTCCTTTGTTGTGTTTTTTAATGGTCAAGTTGTGATGTTTTTCCATCCACACAGGTTCAAATGTTGATATGAAGTATGATGGGCAGAAACTATGGTGCTAATTGTATAGGAGGCTGCAACAGAACAGACTGGTGAAATGAGATTTAGTAAACATCAGAAGTGAAGCCATAGGAAAAGCATTCAAGTTTCAGGTGTTTACGAAGAACCCTTATGAGGAGAACCCTCAACATCTTCACATCATACTGTTAAAATAAATACCGCCAACCCTGAGAAACTAATGCTATACAGGAAAAAATAGAAGAGTCTGTTACCATAGTAATAGTACATACTAGATACGTTTAACTCCTAGGACAAGTAGTTAAATATGCTAACGGATTTCAGTATCAATGTACACAAATAGAGAGGAGTTCCTGACATAATTACAAGATTTTTCAGTTTTCCGATTAAAGATAAAGACACAGGTTCATTTACATACTGTCTTGGTCTGTGTATACATGGATTACGTCACTGCTTTTATTCCCATTTCCAACTGAAGTGCTTGCTGTTAACCAGAATGTATAGTAGCTGAATATTGCCAGTCTGTATATTTTTGCTGACACTGTCACATTATCAGGCTCATTGGTTACTTCAAGGTAGGTAAAATTCTGGAAAAAGAAGCACATTATTGTAATAGTTCAGAGTATGTTTTAGTAGGGCACAGATAGTCTAAAATTGTGACAAGGAGCAGTCTGCTATTATTCTAATTCTAATATATTCTAATTCTTAAAAGAGACAGCATAAAATAATGCTATCATAATAAAAATTAAATTGGAATTATATTCGTACTAAAAGTGGAGTAGTTGGTAGCAGTTTTTCTTATCAGATCGACACATAAAATATTAAAGAGAAAAGCACCGATGCTTTACACAGTAGAAAATGTCAAACGGCCAAGAGAAACTCCATGGCTGTGCTGGCCAAGCTCAGTTCCTGTTAGGAAACTTTTATGTATTTTTCACAACACTGAATAATTCCCAACAGATCTGAAGAAAATTAAAACAGCTTTTCATTTTATTTTTTTCTGTGAATAATATCAGAAGTATGGAGGAATTTGCCTTATCTACAAACTCAAACCATCTCTACTATTCATCTCCAGTGACTCTTCAACGTACTGTTGTAGGGAAAAGAAAAGGCAGTTAATACAGTCATATACAGAGTAAAATAAAACCCAATGTTTTCTTAGAGCATAAGGAATGTGTGCCACAATTTCCGTTCTGGGCGAAATTTAAAATAAAATACATAATCAAACAAAGAATTCCGAAATAAAGGGAAATTGTTTAGGCAAAACCACAAAGTTAGCCAAGAGTGGTGCATCAGTAATTTCAACAACTGGAAGACAGGGTCAAGGGGATCCTGAGTTCAAGGTCACTGTGCATAATATCGTGGCCTGACACTCATAGTGGATGGACTCCTGCCTCAACAAAGGTGTGTCCGAATCAACGCATCATACAATATACAGAAACTACTTTAAATCTTACAGACCTAAACTCAAGTACAACAACGCAAGGGTGGGCCAAAATCTAATCTCAAAGGCTCTTGGCACTTACCAAGGGTCAAAAGGTGTTCCCACTTTATATGGAGTTATTGAGGAGTAGACTCCAACACATACACACACACACACACACACACACACACACACACACACACACACACACACACTAATATTGTGCTTGACCACAATAAAAGCAAGAATAATTTGCTTAATTAATGTAGAATACCACATTTATGTTTATAATCAAGATGATTCTTAAATATATTGACTTAAAAATTCACTAAGCATTTTTTTTTGGTTCTTTTGATATTACCCATCAGTAAAATGAGAGATTTGTTTTGATTTTGTGGTATCTTGTTTGAGAATAGACATGTTAAATCCATGTAACAGTATCTCAGAAAATGTGACATGTGGGCTTGGATAATTTCCAATGCACCAGTACACATTAAATAAATGGCTGATATAACCATAACCAAAAGGTATTAATTATTGGAAAGTTATTATTAGAATAAATTTTAGTTTTTCTTTGGAACAGAATTCATTCTGATTATCTATACACATCACAAATAAGCAATGAGTTATTTTGAATCACCCAAAATTCATTCCTGTTGGCTGTATGACTTAGCATGCCTAGATATGAAACAGATTCATAAAATCTTAGACATTATCCAGGTGATTATTTCGTTAATTTCTTCACCTCACATTTCTTATTTTTGTCTCATAATGTCTCTGGGCTCAAACAGTCTGATTAAACCTTATACTTTATTCATACATAAGGCTAGGAGGCATCCTAAATATGCTTCCAATTTTGATTATTAAGCAAACACATTTTATCACTTTTAAATGTTTATGGCATTCTGTCCGTCATGTAAAGAAAACATGACACATACCAGCAGAAATGGAATAAGGCAAGAGGTAGCTTCTTCTACTAAAAATAAGGTGAAAACTGAACAAAGGAGGCTCATTGAGCTGTAACAACGAGCTTAAACTCCTCAAGACAGCATGGAAAATGGCTTCAGTTCATGCCCAAATGCTTTTGAATCATAGCTAAGTGCTGAAAAAAAAAATCTTGCTCTGTGGCAATAATTTCACATCATTTCAATTAAAATGTTTGTTGATCATTAAACCTATGCATTAAACTGTTCCAGGAACATAGAGGGAATATAAATGTCGTATGTCCCACTTTTTCAGTATGTTAGCTATAACAGAAGGGTAGGGTACTAAGACATGGAGCAGATGTCTGAAATAGGAGGTAAATACAGCTTTGCTAAGTGTGGGGGTGTTCCACAAAGTTCCGTGAAAGGGGAAAGCAAAAGATAAAAGCTGTATACATAATCTGCTGCATGATTTTTCATTCCAAGTACTTCTTCTACCAACTTAAAAAAGATAGAGAAGATATGCTACTTTGAACATGAATTTTAGGAGGCACATTAAAGCCTGAGTGAGTGAATGTCAAGCAACATGAGACTGTACTTCTGAAACATCTTAGCATTATTAGCCTGTGCCCTTGCAGCTGTCACACTTAAAAGCATTCTTAAGATTACGTAATAGGAGATAACCTGTTCTAAAACTGATGAGTTGAAAATGAGATCATATTACACATGCAGATCTCAATATATAGACTTAGATGATTGTGCTGAAACCAAAGGTAGATTTTCAAAACTGAGGTGCGGTTGTAGACAAAGAGAATCAAACTAATTTTGCACAATCTGCAAGCATATTGGAGAGAAGTGAGACCACTGCTGAGATCTCAGACTACACAAACGATTTTGCGATGCTTCTTTTAAATGCATAAAAAGAACATCCTTTATGGCATAATGAGATCATGTTATGCCTATGAGTGACCCTGTGGTAAGAAATAAGTGTCTTGCTATTTTTCTGTTTTCAAGAAGGGACAGAAGATCTGATTGATGTACAGAGGGAAACAAACAGACCTTTCTTCTATTCTTTGTTCTTAACACATTTGTTTAAAAATATCTTCACCTGTAATTACATACACATCTTTATCTATACACCTTTTTATAAAGAAGTCTTCTTACAAGTTATGAAGTTATATAACCCCACTTAGAGGACAGAAGGTGAACAGTGGCCTGACCTCTGGACATTGTGTCCCGCTGCCTTTGCTTGATATGGTTTGCCAAACTCTGCCCTTATCCTATGAACTCAGTAAGCCATACTGTAACCTAATCCTACAGATAATCTACCACAAGCCCTGACTCTAAGCTATATGTCCCGAGTAACCAATAGAACCCAGCCATTCCAAAGTACAGAGTATCTGCCTTCTCTTTTAATTAGAAAGACACCCAGAAATAGGTATTGCCAAGTCACAATCAATTCCTGTCATTTTACCTTGTAAAAAATTTTACTCTTCGAATTACGGTATTTCTTTTAAATTTGTGTTTCCCAGTTTATATCCTATCTCCTCTGTCATTGACTGAACCACACCACCATAATTTTTTCCTTTTTATATATTAGAAATCTGATAAATACTTAATTTGGAAGGAATAATATAACTGCTGAACAAAATTGAAAACATTTCTCTAAATTAAATTCTTCTTGGCATTTTCATTACTTCTATATTCATATCCCAGATAGCTCCCCTCTGGAAACCACAGTCCCATAGCCTACATTCTGCATAATAATAGCTCTATGTCCACTGGTTCTTTTTATAGGTGATGCTGGGCAGTAATAATAACATTATAGCTATGAAAACTCTATTCCCAATAAAAAAAATATTTCAATGAGAAAAAATAGTATATTATAAATATTTGTCCTTAAACATCGAGATAAGGGTAGTCCTTGGCCCTCATCCCTAATACGTTCTCTTTCAACAGAGACCCAACCAATCAAAATGCGAGTTGTGGAGGCCAGGCCCAGTGGACACATCTACAACAGACAGTGAAGACTACAAGAGCCAGAGGGTCAGAAGAGTTTCCCATGAGATTTTGTCTCTTAGTAATGTCAGAAGACACTCCCACAAAATCTCATCCAAATGACTTCCCAAGTGTGAGCTGAACAGAGACAACATCACGAACAGGCCAAAGCAGATGGGGAAGTCTGCGAGGCCTCAACCCTACACAAACAACAATGCTGAAAGTAGGAGAACTAGTCTTTTCCAGGGAAGGACACAGGGCTTGTCTAACACCAAATAGTCAGTCCTGAAAATGTATGTGTGAGTAGCATAGTAGAGACTGAGCAGGTTGAACTTAAGAATTTAGGAATAAACAGACAGAAAGACGGGTGCAACAACAATTAATGAAAAACAGAGGTCATCAGTTCAAAAGAGAGCAAGGAGGCCTTGCATGAAAGAAAGGAAAGGAGAAAATGGTATAATTATATCATGATTCAAAAACTAATAGAAATAATTAAACATATGCAAGAATGTTTAACCATTGAAACTATGTTGTATATAAACAAAATTAAAACCTGTTTTCAGCCAAGAAGTAAATGAGAGTAAATGAAGCCATGTTGCTTAAAGAGAAAAGTTATTGGAGAAAATAGAATGGACTCTTTATGCGGCTTGAGCTTCACTACTGTAAATATGTATAAAGATGATACAGAAAGAGGGGAGGGAGTGAAAGAGAGAAGGGGGAGGGAGAGTAGGAGCAAGAGGGGGAGGAAAGGATGGGTGGATGGATGGACAGACAGATGGGCAGAAAATTTTAAGAGTACCAGACTTTTATCCACCACTATTTTATACATCAATGAGACTTTTTTATAACATATATCTATGTATATAATTATCAATATTAATTGCCCACAATATCAACAACATTAAGGACATAAAAAGTAATACTCATCTCTTACCTGCGCAAAAGTCCCTGAAGTATTTTGGTAATAAACAGAATAATATTGTATGATTCCATTAGGTTTTACTGGAGGCGTCCAAAAGAGAATTATTGACGAAGAACTGAGATTCACATAATGGACATCCTTGGGAGGATCGCTAGGTGCTATAAAACAAGCAATTCAGAAATTGAAATCATGGCTATGCGTTAAGCTAAAGGGTCTAAATTTTGCTACAGTTGATAAATTAAAATGGGAATAATCATTTTTGAAATATCTTAAATTACAAATAGTATCGATGCAAATGTCAGAAATGAAATTCATACCTTGCACAGGGCTTTCTTTCTACTCTTATGATATGATATCTACAGAAGGGGCTTTCTTATTCATACAATACTATCCTGCCTCTAAACGTTTGCCATCTGCAGACCAGAACAGCACAATTTCTTGTGCAGGGTACATAAATATAAAAGCCTCTTTTAATATATAGTGTTGAAATAATAAAAGCTAAAAGCAAACATGAAAATGTTGGTCACATGTCAAATTCCATGACCTTAATCCTTTTCTCCTTGTCAGAATCCTGTGATGCCATGCACTGCTTCAAATGAGAAATCAGAGCATATGACAGATTACTTAGATTTCCCATCTATGTGATCATAGATGGGAGATAGGTGCGATTTTATAATACAGCTAATGATGGCTATTGGGCTTAATAATACATTTTGATATTGATACTATTTTTGAACTGAATATTCTTCAAATTGACTGAGATCCCTGAGAACTCACCTCCCTCTGGTGTTCGAAAGTTAATCAGACTGCTTCTTGTTTTCCCATCGCCAAATCTGGTGCTAGCTGTGACATAGGCACTGTAGTCAACATTATAGTCTAAGTCTGACAACTCTAGTGATGCTTCAGTTACATTTACAGCTTTTACTGATGATTTATCCCTAAGAGAACAGAGGAAAAGTAAAAGTGACATCTAGATTAAATGCCACCACATGCATTTGAGAATTACTACATCAAAAATATGCAGCGCTCATATACAGTAATTTATTGGCTTAACTTGATTAATGATGCCATTTATTGTGAAATATTGAAAATAGTAAACTTCAGAACACTTCAATAAGTTAACTTCAGTAGCTTTCAAGTATATTTAGTATTTAAATTATGTGTTAAGTGTTTATAATTACAATTAGCTTGGGCCGATTTTAGTTGATCTTGAGATAGTGCAACTTCATTGGATTGAGACGTACAAGCTTGGATACATCTGAAAGTGTGTCTTCAGAGAGGACTAACTACTGGGGAAAGATGTCAGGAAAGTGGATGACATCAGGGTTGAGGGTCAAGGTACAATAACTGCAGACAAGAGAATGTCTGGTGCAAGCATGATGTGGCTCTCTTCTTCCTGGCAGCCATGCATGCACCACGACTGAAACTTCAGAAACTGTGAGCTGTGAGACAAAAGATGAGGATGACGATGACGATGATGTCGATGACGACAACGATGATGAGGATGATGACGATGACGACGATGATGATGATGACGATGAGGATGATGACGATGACGATGATGATGATGACGATGACGACGATGATGATGACGATGACGACGATGATGATGATGACGATGAGGATGATGACGATGACGATGACGATGATGATGATGATGATGATGATGATATTTCCTCTCTTAATTTGTTCTGCTCACTCATGTATTCAGTGTTTAATTGTGCGTGTGCATGTGTGCCTGTCTGTTGGCATGAACATGTGAGTGATGGAGATTGTGGAGGCAGGGGGGATCAGATCCCCTGGAGTTGGAGAGTTCAGGTAGTTATATACATGGGTGCTGGGAACTGAACTCAGGCCCTGTGCAGAAACAGTACACTCACTTAACCCTTTAGCGGTCTTCCCAGCCCCTTTGGGCAGGTATTTTGTCACTGACGACCAAACCGGACATCTAAAGATACTGCGTATTCAGTTATTTAGCACACTTTGCACACCAATGCTTTAGTTGCTCACTTGTTTTGTTCTTCCCAGTGTTGGCAAGATCATATGTGTGCTACTATTTTCTCAGATAAATCCATCGGTTGTATGTTGTATAAGAGTGAGTTTTACTTCTAAGCGAATCCAAATAAGCAAATGGACAATACTGAGCAATAGTACATTACTGCATTTTGTATGTTTTGAGGCAGGGTCTTGTGTAGCCTAGACATAGTTCAAAATCATGATGCTCCTACCTCCCCAATCCAAGTATTGATACCAAAAAAAGGAGTTTGATAGTTAATATTTATTTATTTAATAAATAAATGCCCCTTTAAGGTATTTAAAATCATTGCTTCTGACAAGGAAATAAGCTAACTAAATATTGACTTAGAACTTGCCAAGTAAGTATCAAAATCTTAGATGAACAAAAAACAATGTTTTAAAAGAATGAAAATATTGCAGTAGTATAGCAAATTAAGTATTTTATTTCAGCCACATAAACTGAGTTCCCAAGGGTTTGAACTGAGTATTAATTAGTATTTAAACCCAGAAATAAACACCGCTGTGGTGCTTCTCAAATATAAATCGAAAAAGAATTGTGCATTCTAAGAACAATTAAAATCATTGAAGAATTTGTGTAAGGGAAGAGTAATATCACATGAAAAGATGTCTTGTGTAGGCTCATAGCTTTCTTCTTTATAAACAGAAGCACCCCCAAGAAGTAAGTAGATTTTCCCTCTAAATATAAAATGTTCCTTCTTTAGCAATGATAGAAATCTTCACATTTTAAGGGAAAAATAGATCTCGTGTGAACTGATGGCATCCACAGAGACACAGCTCAGTCTGCCTTTGCCATCACAGTAGCATCAATTTAATACAAATGTACGCACTGGTGCCTGAAAAATAACTGGATAGCTTATGCTACTGAGAAAAAATTATGGGCTCAGAGCGTGTGACTGGGAGCAAACAGTATCCAGTAGACACTCTCTCTCTCTCAGAAGCTGTGTTATGGCGCTTTAAGAAATTAGGTAGAAAATAAATGAACCACAGAAATGTCTGGACCAAGTGTAACATCTCTGTCTCCAAGAAGCCATCAGCCTGGAGGCTTTGCTCTTCCTGGCTTTGACACCACTGCAATTGTGGTTATTACTTCTTGTGTTACCTCCATTAATTCTTTTAATTCTCCGTTTTGTAGTCATTAGCTTCATATATAATAGAATTTGTACATATTCAATTATAATGTTTCATTTTCATGTATGTGTGCTATTGTGTATCTTACGTTAGTTATATCATCACATGCCAGTAAAATTGCTTGACATCGTTCTATCTTTTAACGACTCAATATGGGCATACCAGGAACACTCAGCCATTGTTCTCTTAGTTAACCTTCAGATTATCTTCATTCTCTTTCCTTAGCTATTACTAAAGATAGACCAGTGGCCATTGTTCATTGTGGCCATTTTATTTCAGCTCTTTAAATTTTGTCACCATTAAGTCAAATGGGTTAAGCACTTGTCTTACTGATTTTGCTTCTCAGCAATTACCATTCCAATTTTTACATTACTGTTAAGAGTTATATCAAGAACTTCTAAGAGTATACATTTGGGCAAACTCTCATACTGATCTGGATGATATTAGTTTCTCAACTTCTACAAGCTTTGATTGACAAAAAGTTGGGTGGTAGTGGCATATACCTTTAATGCCAGCACTCGGGAGGCGGAGGCAGGTTGATCTCTGTGAGTTCGAGGCCATCACATTGTTGCTCCATTATCTGTAATTGTGTTACTGTTATGAATTATAATGTAAATGTATAACATGCAGGGTATCTGATATGCGACCACTGTGAAAGAATAATTTGATCCCAAAGAGGTCATGACCCACAGGTTGAGAACCACTGTTCCAATGCATGAGGCCAATTTTTCTTGTTCACCAATTACATATTTCTTGGAACATTAAGCCCAGGTGAAAAATTAATTTCCCAAAAGAAAACAAACAAACCAAGATATGTAATACCAAAATTACATAACTAGACCTAAACAAACTTGCCCATTTATTTAACTATGGAAAGTGGTACTTTCCTGGTCAGGGTTGAGAGTTAATAAAAGGTGGTAGCCTTAACTCTCATCTTCACCATTTGATATTTTATTTCATGTGGGTCATCTTAATGTGATGCTTGTTTTTCTGAATTTGTTTTCTAAACTATTTCTATCAGTTAAATGTTCTAGGCTCTTTCCTTTTCTCACTAAGTACTGATAACCCAAATGATGTTAATATTCATTTATTTGATTATGTATGAAATAATTTTCTTCCTAATATAAACTAGTGTTTGCTAATTCATTTTCCCACTTATTGGAAGCCCACTAGAGCTCATGTTTGATCTTGTACTCAGCTACCCCATCTGCCCAAGCTTGTTCCGTTCATTAACTCAACAATGTACTATAGTACAACCCATAATACTATCTTCCAACCTCTTAAGAGTTATGGTGACTCCACCCTTCATATGTTGCCCCCACTGAAAAACTCCCCGACTCGTTAACCTATCTTTACCACAAACATTCCAAAGTGAGAACTCTGGTCATGAATTATCCTATGTTTAGTCTTGATTTGTGTTGAGTGTTTTAAACTTTAGGTAATAATTTTTTGAGACATGCTCTGTAGACCACAAGGCTGGCCTCAAACTGACAGAGATCTGCCTTCCTCTGCCTCCCTAGTGTTGAGAATAAAGGCATGCACCACCACTGCCTGGCTAGGATATTTTCAATAGAAGTAAAATCTTGTAAAACCTGCAAAAAGAAAAAATGTGCAATGCATAATTTTACATCAAACAAATAGCCATGTAAAAGATTAGCTTTTATAACAGTCTGGAAATTTTTAGTCTCATAGATTTAATTAAGATCTGTATTGTAATTCTTTTAAAACCACAATCAAAAACCTTTGGCAAATCCTTTAAAATTATTTTACATTGACATATTATTACATATTTAATAAATCTACAACCTCTTTAAGGTTCTATACATTTTTACTTCTATACGTGTGTTGGTATACATGTGCCAAAACTGTGATTCAGTATTTGTATTTGGTAAACAACATTTTCAGTGAAAGATTTATATATATACATATATATATGTGTGTGTGTGTGTGTGTGTGTGTGTGTGTGTGTGTGTGTGTGTGTTAAAATAACAGCATCACTTTTATTTCATAGTCTTTCTTTAACAAATTGGTCTCTGTATGTGTCAGTAAGCTGCATTTAAGAATGCAGCAAATAAATTACCTTTGTATGACTTTACAAGGACATTGTGTCTCAATTCAAAGTGCAATGGAAGAATAAATGTACAGTGTTCTAATAAAACTATTTAATTAATGTATTTGCCCTTAGCAAGGACTGTGTATCATTGAAAACATATAATTTGTTGACATAAATGAGGGAAAATGTTACTTTATCATTTTGATATGATGAGCATTATTTCATGATGAAAAGTTTAGAGGAGCAAATTATTTTAAACTGTAAAAGATTGAGACCGATTTCTGAATAAATCATCTACAAACTGTGACTAACGTGGTAGTGGAAACAAAATGATTACACGTCAGCACCTCAAGAGCAATTCTGGAGAGAAATATTCATGACAGGGAGAAGAGACATGCAGAATGCTAAATATAAAATTCCCCATCTCAAAAACAGTGAGAGAAACGCTATCCGAAGAGATGCTTTCATGAGAATCTGTGATTATTAAAAGAACTGCAATGGTGAGGGCTCAGAATCATAGGAGACACAGAAACGCTGACGTAAAGGCCCTGCTCCAAACAACACACACCCAAACCACAGATGACTGTGCACTGCAGCCAGGATTGGATCCTATGTCTCACTAACTTGAAATGCATGAGTAGTGAATGATGATGCCTGTACCATATCTTCTCAGTTAAACTGACAGTGGCGAAAGTCCCCCAAAACATTACTCATCAAGAAGCAAAAATCAAAAACTGTGACCTGTTCATAGCAACACTGTCTAAAGCTTACAGGAAATACATTAGTGTAAAAAAAAACTGCTGGAAACTAAAAAAAAAATACATTTTAGCTATTTTATTATATTTCATAGACATTTCATTATACAGATTGTCCTCTCAAATATACTGTATATTTTGCTCCATATTTTTGTAAAATAATCACCCCACCAAAGTAACTGTTGGCTATATGGCAAACACCCAAGTGAAGATTAAGTTTTGAACCTTGAAACTATACTTTTAACTTATTCATCTATCCAATATATGGTAATAAAATTCCAATAATTGTGAATGGTAGCTTATTGTCTTAAATTCAGCAACACACAAAGTAGATCTTCGTGTGTGTGTGTGTGTGTGTGTGTGTGTGTGTGTGTGTGTGTGTAAGCATGCTAAGTCTCTTTTGACCGTCTGTGTGTGGTTAGCGAAGCCACGTGTGCTGGCAAGTTTTCTTTTTTACCTTGGGCAGGAGAGATGGCTCAGTGGTTAAGAGCAAGGGCAGATTACCAGAAACAACATGGAAGCTCGAAAACATCTATAAGTCTAGTTCTGGGGGTTCTGCTTGCCTCGTCTGACCTCCTCAGGCGCCAGGCACACATATGTCCTACACAAACATCCATGGAGGCAAAACACTCACATGCATACATTTTTAATTAATACATAAAATTTTAATTTAATCCAATCCTGTGTGATTTGAGACCCTAAAAGTTTCGTAACCCAGAGTGAGAAGATAGCTCAGTCGACAGGAATTCTTGCTCTATAAACCTGAGGGCTTGAGTTCAAATCCCTAAGACTCATATAAAAAGCTGAGCATGTTTGTGCGGGCCTGTGAGCCCTGCGTTTGGGTGAGTGTGGGTGGCTGCAGAGAGGCAGCTACTGAGAGCTTTCCGGCCAGCCAGCCTGATAAAAAATATTCAGTGAAAGACCCTATCTCAAGGAAATAGCTTAAGGACAGATAGAAGACAGTTCACGGGCTTTCTGTAGCCTGCAAACACATGCACACACTGCACATGCATGCACAACACACGCACACACACACACACACACACACACACACACACACACACACACACAAAGGATCCTTTGCCATCTGCCAAGAAAAAGGAATTTCTTCTTTTATTCCTGATAAAAAATAAATTCTTAGAGGCATAAGCCAGTCATATTAGCATGTCTCAGAGAAATATAGAAAATACCCAAGTAGATTTGGGAGAGCAACTCCATGTAAAAAGGCTTATTCTTACAGTATAGAAAAAAAAAAGCGAAAGAAAGTGGAAAGCCCTTTGCAAATCTCAATGTGACGTGTCACCCTACACAGCAGGTCTACAGGGTCCTGAGCGACCATCCAGAGTGACAGGAGTATGTGCAGGATCCTTGCATGTACCATATAGTTTGCAGACTGGGGCTGAGGAAAACAAGAACCTAATGTCTGAGGGTCAAGAGGGCCTGGGGACTTGGATAAGTCTTGCAAAAATCAAGGATGATCAGCATAGAGAACTTTCAAAGCAGGGACTCTTCACTGTAAGTCAGTGCCAGCGAGCACACAGTGGGGGGCAGGGACCCCTACACCAGGCTTTCTATCTTGGCAGGCATCAGAGAAGAAATACCTCTTCAAAGATAAGAGAATAAGTGTTCTCAGGGAGGAACTGAACTTGAAATTTACTGTTTGCACAAGAAAAATTAAGCTAAGTTCACGGAACGTGAAGAGCGTGAGTTGCCCGAAATGTCTCCACGGTCCTCAGCACCATTACAAAGAGCAAGTTATTGGGGATAAGTGCCTTGTTTGATACAACATGTGACTCCAGCCTTATTAGAACATTCAACATAAAATAACTGCCGCTACTTTTCCCAGGGTCCTGCTACTTTTCCATGCTTCTGCATTAGAGACAGACAACTAGAGTTTCAGCAATGCCCTACAATAGGTGGTCAGCATGGTTCATCACCATGCAAGCCCAGAAAGAGATAAACCGGGCACAGCTGCAGACCGCAGCATACTCTCCGGGACATTTGTACTGTGCATTATGCTGAGACTCCAGGATGCTTTGTGAAGAGGGGCATGGTCACAGTACAGAAGAACAAGACTACATTTTACTAAAACATCAGAAATCCAGGATTCAACATGCATGACTCAAACATCCAGAGGCCACTGTTGATTTTGTTTCTTTTACCTTTTAATTTTTACCTCTATAACCAATCCATGCATCACCAGGTCCACTGGGCTCTCCCTAAATTAAGCACAAAGCTGCCCCCTCCCTCCTCCACTGCTGATACCATCTCTTGCCTACACTATTGAATAACCTACTTCCAGGTATTCTTCTAACCATTTCATCCTCTACAATTCATTCTCTGTAAAGAGCTCCAAGTGCTGGGAAAGTTAGGGCAACTCCAAGTTAAAATGGGAAACGGATTGTCTTCATGACTTAGCATCTGAGCTTCATCAGTGCTCTGCCAAAATTTGGCTCTCCTCTGATTCCATAACCCTTATCAAATCTAACACTCGGGTCTTCAAAATGACAAATCGTGTTTTCCCATGGTGAGGGCAGGGGTGGTGAAGTCAATGTCATCTCCTGTTGGAAAGTTCCCTGAAGATCAATGCAAAACAGGAGGCATCTTCTTATTACTCAAATCATAAAGGAAGATTATGAAGTCCTCATCTTTCATCTGATGTTTTCTTAATTGTTTATGAGTATTGAATATACAATCCAGCTTTCTCTTCACAGTATGGACTTTATAGTGTCTTGTTCCAAGGTATAAATGTATTCTACCAATATGGATGGGTGGGTGGGTGGGTGGGTTAGTGGGTGGGTGGACAGACTGATGGACAGGTGCACAGACAGATGGATGGCCGGACAAATGGACAATGGACAGACAGACGGATGGATGGATGGATGGATGGATGGATGGATGGATGGATGGATGGATGGAGAGATGGATGAATGGATGCATGCATGCATGCATGCATAAACAAGTGGAAAGATGGATGGAGTAGAATTACTTCTTCCTATCCCTTATGTCTTTTTAACTAGTATCTCTCATTATAATCCTACTGTCACCAAAACTAGACAAAGCCACCAGAAACCAAGCATTTATGGAAGAAGGGCAAACTTTAAAGAATAGTACACAGAAGATGTGCAGAAGAATTAGGGGAAATCTTAATTTAGGAATGTAAGTAAAGCTTTTGAAACAGGACAATCTCTCCAATGTTGGTCCTTCTCAAATCAGATGTAAATGTGATGAAGTATCTACTGTTAACAAAATATTATCTGAATTTTATTTTCTGAGTTGAAATAATTTAAAACGTCTTTAAAATGTGTTACATGGATAGTGGGGTCTGTTTAGTGAACATAAATTAAATCAAAAGGAGAATTCTAGTCTTCTGGGTTTTCATAAAGCAGTATAGCTGTTTGCCAACTCATAAGAGACACACTTTGGGATGTTATCATCTTCAAAATTGAAAATTAAGTACTTAAGGTGAAAATATCCAGTAAATAACTGCTTACCATCAACGGAAAGTTGACCTTAATATATCTGAAAGCATATCTTTGATTTAAATCTTAATCAAAATTATTTTATGTAAGAAAACTTGAAAAGAGTTGTATAGAATATTTGTTTTAAAAGTTTCAAATATTTTAAATCATACACTTGTAATCATGAAAGCTAATTATTCAGAATTTCAAGAGTATACATCTAGTATAGTTTTCCATAACACAGTTTTTTTTTGTTTTAATTGCAAATAGTTTTATTTGCTAACCCACTGCATAATGTGAGGTAAACTTGTTTCTTAATAAAAAGCATGTTAAACTACCTATTAATAATCGGGACCCTAATACAGCATCACATACTGAAACAAACACTACATTCCTATTATATTACAAATTAATATTTGTTCTCAGAACTACTTCCAAAAACATTCTTACCAGACGTAAACTGTGTAATAGAGGATAATTCCATTTGGCTCCAGGGGCGGTTGCCACGACAACATCACAGTGACACCAGACAACTGTTTCACAGAGAAGTTCTGAGGAGGAGAATCCGGAGCTGAAAATTTGTGGCAAAGAATGACACATTTCATTAAATACATACGGAAAATGTGAAAATGAAATCATACAGGTTTTTTGTTTTTTGGTTTTTTGTTTGTTTGTTTGTTTTTGATAAATTCTATGGCAAACAAATCAGGTTCAGCCCTTCTTCTCCCCACAGACAGGAGAGCCTGATTGTTTATGTTCAGATGAAAAGATGAAAGATTTTCATGGTGCTCTTGGAACATCTGCTCCTGTGATTCAATGGAAAAAAGTATTTCATGAGAAAATACAACATGGGTCTGTCACAGTGATTCATTGACTATTCAAGAACATCTTGGTAAATTATCATTCTCTAATAAAGTCAAATGTTTTGGGGGGGGCATTGAATAAATGTATCACATGGTAAAGATCTCCCTGGACAATGAAGGGTTGGACAAAAAAGGTAAAAAGTGTTGCATGTGCAAAGAAAAATAAGAATAGGATTTTGAACGAGATTAGAATGACTGACCTCACACACACACCAATAGAATTCCTCAACCTTAGATGTGTCAGGAAGCACTACATATGATCAAAATCTAATCAAGCAATCTTTATAATTGAATGGGTCCCCCAGGAAACACCAGTGTAGCAGTACAACACATAAACAAGAAAATGGTTAGAATTACTCTGTTTCCCTATAGCAAAGAATGGCTTGTTTTGTGAAATGAGTTAATAGGTGACAGCTATAGTTGTTGGTATTTCTGATTTGGTGTTTTCAATGGCACTGCATTGGAAAATGCTCTTGACTTCCAATTATCACATGAGTCTACATATCATTTCTAGATGTGTGTTTCCTGTGCTACGAATCACTTCTAAGAGAGAACTTTCTCTCACTTATCAAAGACTTGTAAATATTCCCTTAGCATCTTTATAAAACACAATTTGTATTTACTTTTAGGAAAAGGGATGCCAGTCACAAACTGGAAGTAATTTAGATACAAACATCCAGCAGCTTTCCATAGTTTTATTTTACAATAAACTTTAAGATTCTTGGGAAGAATGCCAGAATTTATTTATTTGTGTGTGTGTGTGTGTGTGCATGTATGTATGTATATATATATATATATATATTTTTCAAAGTATTACTAGATATTATATATACCATATTAAATATTATATTTATTAGTTATTTGGACATTTCTCGTATCAACTACAATCCAGCAAATCTAAACTTTAACTTTAGGCCAGCAAGAGCATCCTGCAAGTAGTCACTAGCTGCCAAGCTTAATGTTGTTAATGTTGTGATTTCAATCCCCAGAATGTACATGGTAGTAGGACAGAGCATGTTCCCTAGAGAGGACTCTGACTTCCAATGAGTGGAACACACACAGATGTGAACACACACAGATGTGAACACAGACACACACACACACACACACACTTAACTTAGTAAAAACCAAAATTAAATGAATTTTTAAAAACTAAAATCTTTGACAACATAATCAACTCAGTGTGTCAGAGCAGCAGGACACACGAAGGGTCTTTCACTGCCATGATCTCACCCCACCCATACCCTCATCACCCGGCTTCCCTCAGGTCCCAACTTAGACATAATGCTCCGCTCTATTTTTCCTGGATGCCTGGAATAACAATAGCTTCATCTTTGAATAATTTTTTGGAAGCACTTCTACTGGCAATTAAAATTATACAAACTACTTTTTTGCACATTTGTCACCCATGTGTCACATCTACACTGAAAGCTCTCTGAGTCAAGGTGTCTAACTCAGCAAAGCCAACTCCCCTGGCCTTTCTCCATTTGCTGAAGGGATTTTTTGTTCCTCTCTCGATTCCTCAGTGAATATACAATTGGCTCAAGAATTCAGATGAACTCTGCCTTGACAACCTATTTTTTATGACCTGAGTGACCCAACGTGATAATAAGAAATTTTTACATTAAAAAAAAAAAAAAACAATTGTTGCCTTGGAGAGATGGCTCAGAGGTGAACAGCATTGGCTGCTCTACCAGAGGTCCAGAGTTCAATTCCCAGCAACCACATGGTGGCTCACAACTATCTATAGTGGGATCTAATGTCCTCTTCTGGCATAAAGGTGTACACGCAGGTGGAGCACTTGTATACATAAAATAAATAAATCCTTTTAAAAGTCAGTTGTTTCAAAACATACAATATAAAGCATAAACTCCAAATACTATTCCAAAGCATGTATCTATCTCCTAGTGATTTTGTAGAACAATATATACCTGTGGTTTACTGAGGCATCAATACAGCATCATCTCTGCAGTAGGGCTGATTTTACGCAGATTTGGGAAACACATGAGAAAATGTTTAATATTATTCTGATTGCTATCAAAAACAGAGAAACCTGGACACCAGCTTAGCCACAAAACCTTTGATATACAACCTGTCCTGCCTACGAGATGTAGTGGAGTAATAATAGTGCAGAACTTGTGGGAGTTTCCAACCAATGTCTGCTTTAACTGACTTGATGCCCATGCCATGAGAGAGCCCTTGCCCTGCCGTGCCTGGATGTCCAGGAACCAGAAACTGGATAGCCCAGAGACCTAAGGCAGAACCAAACGCAACTGGTCAAAGCAAAATCAATGAGATGATTCCCAATGATATTCTGTGTGTGGTATTTATAGATCGGTGGCATGTCCAGTTGTCATCAAAGAGGATTCCTCCTTCAGAGTGGGTGCAGAGACCCACAGGCAGCCAGGTGCACAGAGAATGTAACTCGGAGGTGTCCATGTGGTCCCTCCCCTCAGAGATCAGGGAACCCCACAGAAGGGGGGTGATGTATGAGTCAGAGAGGACAAAAGACACCAGAGGAACACGGCCAACTGAATCACTAAGCAGGGCTCACGGAGACGGAGGCAGTGAGCACGGGGTGTGCAAGGGTCTCTATCAGGTCCTTTAGGTATATGTCGTGGCTCTTTCCTTGGTGTTTTGTAGGCTCCTAACATTGGGAGTGGGTGTGCCTCTGACTCGTTCGCCTGCTCTTGGGACTCTTCCTATTGGGTTGACTTATGCAGCCTTGGTATGAGGGCTTCCCCCTTGTCTTATTGTGTCCTGTGTGGCCATGCTTTGATTGTTGCCTCTTGGAGGGAAAATAGAGGCGGGGGACGACTTAGGAGAGTGAAGAGAAAGGAAACTATGGCCGAGATGTATTACATGAGAGAAGAATCTATTTTCAATTAAAAAGGGAGTACTAACATTTACTGGTAGCGTACTGGCTAATAACTACAGAAATTTAAAACAATATCCTGAATGTATTAATAAGCTAATCCTAATACTTTAAGCCATGTTGAAAGTTACATAAATTCCACTCCATACCGTCTGTAAATGTCATAAAAAATGATGAACACTGTTGGGTTATAATATTCACTCTATTCAACCTAGAACTCGGGCCTTTAAAGTTCCCATAAAACTGTTGCTTACATTCACCTAGTTCAGCTGGCTTAAAAGGGGGTTCCATCTGATTTTTCTCAACATAAACCTAATTTTTGCTTTTAAACCCTAAGAATGAAGTCTCTCTATAGTGCCAGTTCTATGCAGAGCTGATGGTTTAAGTAAAAGGAAATTTTACACGGAGTTTTATTCTGTATAAATCTCCGATCTATGGTCACATCACCCAAGTCTCACCTCTACAGGCTCTGTGAAATGTTAGCAATCAAAGTGTGTCCGTGTGCATCGCAGCCTTACCGTCTTCCTCCGTCAGTATGCTCACTGGCATACTCCGAACTCCTTCGCCTTTGAGCGTACTAGCAGACACCTCGATCACATAATGAGTGTATTTCTTCAGTCCTAAACAGAAATAAAATAGATGAGTTAACACAGAGAATAATATATCCTTTAGCAATATGCAGTAGGTAAACAAAGAAATGACCCTTAATTCAACACTCTTCCAAAAGGAAAATGCAAATAAACTAGGACTCATGATAGTCTACAATCTAAAAGGCGGCTCTGGAAATGGCTCAGTGGGTAAAGCAGTAGCTGTTCAATCCTGGAGACCTTAGTTCAACTCCCCAGAAGCCAGGCACAGCCCTGTGTAACTGTAACCCCAGTGTTCCCACAATGAGATGGGGGCACACTCGGGAGAATCCACAGAAGCTCACAGACCATCTAACCTGGCACATTCCGGCAGAGGCAAACAACTAAGAGATACCACCTCACATGAGGAAGAAGATGGACACAAACTTCTAGGATTGCCTTCTATCCTCTACATGTGTGCAGTGTCACACACACACATACACACACACACACACACACACACACACACACACACCACACACACAGACACACACATGCACACCCGCACACAGACACATACACACACACACAGACACATACACACACTACACACACACACTCACACACACACACATATACACACTCACACACACAGACACACACATGCACACCCGCACACAGACACACACACACACACACAGACACATACACACATACACACACACACATATACACACTCACACACACAGACACATACACACACACAGACACATACACACATACACACACACACTCACACACACACATATACACACTCACACACACAGACACACACATGCACACCCGCACACAGACACATACACACACACACACACACATATACACACTCACACACACAGACACACACATGCACACCCGCACACAGACACATACACACATACACACACACACTCACACACACACATATACACACTCACACACACAGACACACACATGCACACCTGCACACAGACACATACACACATACACACACACACTCACACACACACATATACACACTCACACACACATGCACACCTGCACACAGACACATATACACACACACACAGACACACACACACACACACACCCCAACTGCACAAAAAACCCTTCTTTTAATGAATACACGACATAAGACACTGTAGAAAATACCAAACCTAGAGTACTTTCTCATATGTCTATGAGAAAAGAATTCTTATTTCTTGTATATGAACAATCACAATTAAGTTGTTATAACAAAGTAGGTTAATATTTTCTGCCCTTGGTGTCTATATAAAGGTAAATATCAAACAGTAGAACTGTACTTTACCGCTAATGTTCTGAGTCAGAGAGGTCGTATTTACAGTCCTTGCCTCGCTGCCGTTACGTCTCTTGAGGTAAATTGTGTACTTTTGTATGATGCCGTTCGGACAGCTTGGGGGAAGGAAGGATATCTCAATCTCTCCCGAGGAAATATTTTTGTAAGTGATATTTTCTGGTGCACTATCAGGCACTGGAGGGGGGGAAATGAAAGATGTGATTTTATAAAAAAAAATGCACCCTGAATCTTTTCGACCGAAAGCTTCACATAATTGGGAGAAGATAACGCAAACATGACACATGATGACAGTGCTATGCAACCTAAACAGAGTAAGGAATGAGGAACCGCAGCAACCAGCAACTATAGAGGGCAAGAAAAGTCCCCTCAAAAGGAAAATGCGAGCTACGACGCTGGAGCCCAATACTGACTTTTTATTTTCACACAATGAATAGACTATTCAATCTCAAGATAACGTGAGTCGTTTTAACATGAGGGAAAATTCATAATCTTCTATATGTGCAAATACATACAAAGTGAAAGCAGAAAATGGGGTTCCCATTCAAATATCAATGGATAAATCCTACGCTTTCAGTTAAAATCAATGTTCTGCTTAAGCTTGCCACTCAATGCGTCAATTCTTGGGAAAAAAAAAAAAACAATAACATCATATTTTTAAAAAGAGAACTAAACCATATACCTTGTTCTGATGCTTAATAGTAAATTGCCTGTACGGATTTTTTATTAAACCACTCTGGACTGTACTAAGCTAAACACTGTTGCAAGAAGGAGAAGCAAAAACAGTTTTTAAATGATTTTGGCCTCCAAGGACAATACTGTTTCAAAAGATCAATAAGCTAGTTTGGCCCCAAACAGAATCGATGAAAAAAGCAAGAAACTGTTTTGACTGTTTCCAGGTTCTGGAGAAGGTGCTTGAACTGGCCACCTCAGTAATCCGATTGGTGACTGCCCTTATTCGCATCAGAGCGCCTTTATCCAGTAACTGATGGAAGCAGATGCAGATATCCACAGCCAAGCGCTGGGCCAGCCTCCAGGAGTCCAGCTGAAGAGAGCCACGGGGGTCAAGGTCATGACTGAAGAGCCCACAGGGACAGATGACCGGACCTAGTGGGAGCTCACGGACTCTGGACCAACAGCTAGGCAGCCTGCACGGGACTGACCTAGCCTCTGCCTATGCGTGACAGTTGTGCCGCTTGGTCTGTTTGTGGGGCTTCTACCAGTGGAATCAGGACCTGTCCCTGGCACTTGAGCTGGCTTTGGGGAACCCATTCCGCATGCTGGGATGCCCTGCCCAGGCTTGATACAGGGGCAGGAGCTTGGCCCTGCCTGAATTTGGTGTGCCATGCTTTGTAGATACCCGTGGGAGGCCTGCCTCCATTCCTGAACTGATGTGGGGGAGGAGGGGATGGAGGGGAAGCAGTGGGGAGGGAACAGGATACTATGGTCAGTATACAGAATAAATGAAAAAATGATTAAAGAAAAAGATCAAAAAGAAAAAAGAAACTGTCTTGGATATGAGGCTTAGTAACATAACCTGAGGGTACAAACATCTCCTAAGTATATGATATTCCTAAATAGAAGGCTGGCTTTCTGCATTGGGTTGAATACAATGTAGAAAACGTCTCTCGTATACATAGGATTGTAAGTCTGGCAAGGGGGAAGATTGACAGCACCGAATGAATACTTTACCTACAACACCCAAAACCCTAGGTGACATAAGAGCAGTTACTGAAAGGAACTGGAAAGCTGTGGCAGGAAGATGACACAGCAAGTTAAAGTGTTCTCTATATAAGCCTGATAACTCACACTGAACACTAGAACCCATGTTAAAAAAAAAAAAAAATAGCCATGTGCAACAGCATCGCTTGAATTTTTATCCTGAAATTACACATAGATCTCTTTTAGTTAATTCAATCTTCTACTCTTGTATGTACATTTTGACCATATCTTATCTCCACCAAAAGGCCAATAAACTTACCCTTCCTTATTCTAACCTGATAAGCTCGTATCCCATTCCACTGATAAAGAAAAAACAAAAAAACCCCAGAACACTTCATCCTACTATAAATCTGTACAAAATGCCTACCCTCGTTACTGTTTTCCAATGCCTTCATTCTTCTTCTAGATTTCAGAACTCACACTTCTAATGACATAGAAATGCATGCCAACACGCATGCTTTGTAATACATATCATGTTAAAGGAAAGTCGGCATCCATGAAAATTTGTTCCCTTAAACATGGCTCCATTCTATCTTTCATTTAACATCTAAATTTCTTTCTTTGTGTGTGTGTGTATGTGTGTGTGTTTTGTTTTGTTTGTTTGTTTTTGTTGTTGTTGTTGTTTTGAGACAGGGTTTCTCTGTGTAGCTTTGGAACCTGTCCTGGAACTCGCTCTGTAGACCAGGCTGGCCTTGAACTAACATTGCATGTAAGCCATTAATTCCATCCATCTCATCTCTCTTCCCTCATCAAGAGCATTTGACTTAGTCAATAAGTGGCTTCTAAGTTCTAATTAGCGGCCAAGGGTTTTTCTCCTACTTCATGGGTGTCATTTATTCATGACACCCAGTGTCATGTAGCTCAAGGTATTTTATCCTCCCTGTCCTGTCACGCTCTGCTCATCTTTATGAGACAACTCTTCCTTTGACTTTGTATATCAGACATACCGTGAAACCTTCAAACTTATGAATTCTTTAAAATTTAAATGTATTCATCTAATTGCCCCTTGACAGCCACCTACCTAAAAGAGGTTTGTACTATATCTAAATGGCTGCTTCCTTGGACTTCTCCATCGCGATAAATAATGCCACTACCTTACACACTGATACTCAGATGAAAATGGTTCAGCACACAGACTTAGTTTTCTCTAAAACCTGCCAAAAGTGTACATCAGATCCTGTTCTTGTGTCATCATCCCCTGACAGTCTCATCTTAGCAAGAGTCATCATAGATTGGTACCCAGGAACCAGCCCCAGCTATTTCTGCCTGTCCCTATTCACAACTGAGGGGGCGGCCTACCAGCTGCCCACAGCTTAAATGAGACAAGCATCTCATTCTTCAAACACAGAGCATTTCTTCCCACTTCCAAAACTTGGCAATTTCTCCATCTAGAATACATTCTATATTTATTTTTTCCTCATTTAATCCTTCACATAGAATAAAAATGTCTCTGGGTAAATAAAACTTCCCTAGTGGGAATAGGTCTCTGACTCACATTTAAAATAGCAGACAACCTGCAGTGGCCTTTCTTCACATTCTTTGCCTGTACACAGGGTACTACACAGATCCTGGAGGAACACCATGCTTTCCTCCCTCCCGTGAACTTCCTCAGGCTTCCTTCCTAGCCCATCCCATTCTTAAGTTTCTGTACCCAAACCTAGAAACACATTCTGCCTGGAATTCTCAGTGGCCACACCTAGCAGGATTGATGCCACAGCTACCACAGATCCCTAAGAATGAAAGAGGGCAATAGAAACAATGGGGAAAATCTGCCCAGCAAAGACAAGACCAGAAAGCAGCACCTAGAACTACAGTATTCCTAAACCCAGATGCCAAGAAGCCAGCATAAAAACATAGTCATTAACAGTAAGGATACGATGTCTCTACTAGAGACCAGCAACCCCACCACAGTAGGCCCTGAGTACTGCAACACAGCTGAAGCATAACACAAAAACATTAAACTAGCCGTATGGATACCATTGAAGTCCTTAAAGAGCAAGTGAATAAGTCTCTTAAAGAAATCTATGAAAACACAAATGGTGGAAGGACCTGAGTAACACAGTTCAAGAGCTGAAAATGGAAATAGACAGAATCCAAGAGACAACAAACTCTAGGCCAGAATTCTATACCCAGGAAAACTTCCAACTGAAATAGACGAATAAAATAAAACATTCAATGATAAAAGCAAATTTGAGCAATATCTATTTGTAAGTCCAATCCTACTAAAGGCACTACAAGGAAAACTCTAACCTAAGGGGGTTAACCACACACCCAAGAAAACAAGAAAACAAGGAATAAATAATCCCAGACCAGCAAACACCCACCCACACACCAAATAGAAAATTAAGAAGAATCAACAAAGACTGCTAAATGGTATCTTTCGACATCAACAGTTTCAAAGTGCCCAATAAGAAGACATAGAATAGTGACGAAAACAAGATCTGTACTTCTGCTGCATCCAAGGAACACTACTCATTATCAAGGACAGACATCTCTTCTATGTAAAAGGATAGAAAATTTTATTTCAAGGAAATAAAACTAAGAAGCAAGCTGTTGTAACAATTTTAGTATCTGACAAAATAGAATTCAAACCACAACCCATCAGAAGAGATAGGGAAGGACAATGAATACTACTCACCAAAGGAAAAGTCGACCAATAAGACATTGCTATTCTAACATCTATGTACCTCACAAGAATACCCAAGTTCACAAAAGAAATATATATTGACCCTTACATATTGATATTGGGGGATTTCACTGTCTCACTCTCACCAACAGACAGAACATGCAGACAAAAGTTAAACAGAAACATGTTGGAACAGACTGAAATTATAAACCAAATGAATCTAGCAAATATCTACAGGACAATTCACCTGAATACACATAGTATAGCTTCTTCTTAGCATCTCATGGACTTCCTCGAAAAGTTAATTACATATTCAGATGCAATACAAGTCTCAACTGAAACTTGAATAGCTCCTCACATCATATCACGCCACTACAGACTAAAGCTGGATATCAACAACAGAAGCTTGAAAGCTCATGGGAAGTGAAAACTCACTATCGAATGAAAATGGATCAAGGCAGAAATTAAAGATTTTCAGGAGTAATAGCAGCAAATATACAACATATCCAAACTCATTGGGCACAGTGAAGGTGGTTCTAAGAGGTGAGTTCACAGCACTCAGTGCCTACATATATGTTTTCAGGGCTGACCATTCTGCAGTGGACAACAAATTGGTGTGCTCTTCTCTGCAGAAGGGCCACCTTTCCCACGCCAAGCTTTACTTGGTTTCCTGTAGTTCTTTAGGTAGGTTTGAGGCCTCAGGAGAGTTCTCCATCCAGTTTAGTACTGGGTAGTCATGTTGGTGAGACTTTATGGGTATTACCTAAGAGGAGATACACTCACACAATTAACTTTCTGATCCTCTGACTCTTACAATACTTCTGCCTCTTCAGTGGTGTCCCCTGAGCCTTAGGTGTGTGTGTACATGTGTTTATTGAGACTGGGCACAGAAGGCCCCATTCAAAGGGAAGAAGCAACCAACAGTCCTGCACAACTATTATCACCATGAAGAACATCAACATTCTAAATGGATTTAAGACCCACTCAATAGGAGGAATACCGTGCCCAGCATATTTCCTACCAACAATCTATAAAATTTTGTCCTTATATCCACACATAAGTGTAATCTTGACCCCTCATCATGGAAAATTCCCTTTGCAACAGACTGAGAACACTACAGAAAATCACAACCAATCAATATGCAAATTTGCAGAGCCTAGTCTCAAATTTAACTAAAAATATGACTCTTTTTGAAGTAATAACTTTAATTAAAATATAATTGCATCATTTCCCCCTTCCCTTTTAAAAAGGAAAAATTATCTAATTATAAGGAGGGGTAAATAAAACTTTAAGGTAGTGTAACTTGTGACTTTGAAAGACACTTTACAAAGGTATCCCTTCTGCATTGCTTGCCTACCTTCAGAAAGCAGGATAAAAATATATCCCTGAACTCAGCATGACAGCCTTTATATTTTATTCATTTATCCTTAGGAGACAACCAGAGCTGAGTCTTCAGGCAGAGAAATGACTCAGTGATTTTGGAGAGTGAAGACACTCTGAGAATTTTCTCAGCTAGCATTCAGAGTACTCCCAATGGAAGCAATAACACACTGATGCCAACCAGTTGGAATAAATTGAATCTACTCAAAATCTAAAAACAAAAGACATTACCTGATTTGTAATTATAATAAAGGGTGTTATTACAAAGATGCCAGAAGACAGTATGCCTGGCACATAAAATCATGAAGTACATAGACACACTTAAGATGTTAGTCATTAATTCATCAAAATTCAGAGCTCTGTTCAGAATTTTGGTATGCTTCTCTGTCAAATTGATTAGTGCTTTTTTTCCCCCATGACAGAAAAGTTCTACATTTTTACTTAAAGGCTTGCCATAAAGAAAATTATGTAATAAAGACAAAGAACCTGCTTATGCCACAAAGGATTCGTCCTTATTGACTCTCGTTATTTTGCTGATTACTGTATACTAGGCATAAGAAAACTTAACTTCATTTGTAAACTGCTTGTCTTATTGAAAGCATACCTACATGTATCCAAACTCATTCTTTCACATGAATACAAAATCGGCCTGGATTTTGTATCCCTTACTAGAGCTCCGCATTCTATAAACAAACTTGAGTTCTCTAAGCCCACTGAGGCTCTTCGAGGGATTATATTAAATATCTTGTTTGTTATCTGCAGCATGGTTTCGATGAGTTTTCACAACTACAATTGTCCATAAAGATGAACTGAAAGCATAGGCCTTTTATAAGAGAAAGATCTATTTCTAATAATATTATTCTAAAAATAGACAGATAGCTGCTTTGAGGTCATTCTTCCACACATGACTAACTAGAATCCTTTGGAACCCCTCCTTCTTCCATTGCCAAGAGAGGGAAAGCTGGTAGCTCAACAGGAGCTGGGAAATCTCACTGGTGTCTATCTCACTGTCTTCTTCTTTACAGATGGGGAATGTGCAGGGGACCTTGACACTACTTCTACAGAGAAGTGGGCCTCTCGGGCATTGAACACGATCATCCATGAGCAGGCCTCCTGCTTCTCAGAAGGCTGTCAAGACAGCCCTGCGTGACCCACCGGAACAGGTGGGCCAGGGAGCTCTGGGCTAGGTTTTCCCAACCACATGGTTATTTTATAGCTTGATCGGGAGCCTAATAAATGAACCCTGAAATGGGGCTCAGGAGACCTATCATCGAGCCTAAGCTTTCCCTTATCTGCTATGATTTATTGGTCGTTTTATTAAAATAGTCCCACCTCGCCTTGTCTATAGGAAGCTCAACATGTTTTCTTAAATATTTCCTGGAACTAAAATTCTCGTTTGAAATTACATCTCACGTTAAATTCTACTACTCACTTATCCCTGCCTTAGAAATAAGCTCATAAGACAGATAATGGAAAGGAAATTAGTGTACTTTTACCAATACAAAGTAAAATATCACATGTCTTCAATTTCAGAAAACATTTTTTTATATATATAATTCATCATTAAACTGCCAGGCCCTTGTTATGATAGTTGCCTAGGAGGTAAATTATCTGATAAGCATCCTGCTACTAGGAAACTCACAATAGAGTGAAACTTGATCATTTTCTTTCTTGTGCTATGTAAAGCTCAGGAAGTCCAACCGCCACTGAGAACTGAGAGATTCTCCATTCCGTTCATAATCTTTCTCCACCATGTGCTTTGAGAGCAAAAGGGGCTTCATGTGACTAATGTGGCTGGTTTCGATTCCAGCTCCCTCACTTGCCAGCTGGCTGGCCCTCAGCAGTTAAATTCCCAACAGTAAATATGAACTTTAGAGGAGAAGGAAACCATTTCCTTCTCTACTGCTGCATGCAAAGCAGGCTGTAGAAGAGTGTAGGTATCTTCTGAATGAATGACCCTCTGGGAGCCTCAGTTTTTCCATGATGAAAAACAATACCTTGGTGCTGTAGTCTGCTCTAGAATTAAGATTACTTACTTGAAAGCCACAAAAAGAGTTTGGCCCAGGGTAAATAAACCAAGTCACAAAAGAACAATTATCCTTTTTTTTTTAAAAAAAAAAAAATTCTGCCTTTAGGCTCAATATTCATAAAAGCAACAAAGCATAGCAATATGTAATTTGATATCAATTAAGTTTAGTTCAAGGGTGTTGCAGCTCTTGTTGCTATAAAGAGCTGCTTTTGTCTCTCCTAGTCCAGCAGTGACAATTATGATATTCGTCCTTTATCTGCAATGTTGTGATGTTGCACTATGTTAAATCTCTGTGACAATCTCAAGAGATTACCCTCCATGAAGGGATATTGTCTTGATAGATTTCTAGATCTTTGAGGCCAAGGACAGAACTTCAAACCTAAATGGGGTTGCAGATATTTGGCAATTTTTGACCCTAAAAAATGAGAATTTATGGAGTTCAGACAGTAGCTAGTCAGTTTAAGTTAATTCATTTAAATGTGTAGATGAAACAGTAACTTTCCAATTAGATCTCACTTGGCATACCTTGCGGATTTGCCCTACAGTAATCACTGTAATATGTGTTCATATCACGATGAAGACCAAGATTATTGGGCAAGGTACTTGTCCTGTGCTAATTGCTCAGACACCACTGAAACTAGATACAAATGAATGTTTGTTTATGTTATGTCTGTTAGTCGGGGTATCTCCCATCACACACACACACACACACACACACACACACACACACCAACCTGCCTATTCAATAACATCTATAGAATACTTCCATCCATTCTACCCTCATCATTCAGATCCAGGCTGTACTTAGCCTGCTCCCTAAGCACAGTCGCCTTGTCATACACATTTGCACAAAACTCTACATTGCTATCTTTGGTGGTTTTTTTTTTTAAAGTCCTTTGTTTGAAAAATTCGCTAATTTTTATTAAAAGATACTTTATGTAGGAAATAATTAGTTTTAAATTTTATAATAGCTAAGCCTTTTCCCTACATTTTTGCCAGAAAGAGCAAATAAATTTCTTTCAAACAAAAAATAACAATCAAGGTTTTTTGGGGGGTTTTTTGGTTTTTTTTTTTTTTTTTTTTTGTCTCATGAAAATACGAACAGCAAGGAAATTGTCATGTTTACTACATAACTAAGAATTATCAAACAAGCAAACAAAACCACTTACTTACCAGTCTCTGACGTTCTTATAGAGAGGAATGAGGAAGACTGGTTGCCATGGCCAACTCTAGTGTATGACCGGACAGAAATATTATAGAGGGTGTAAGGTTTTAGGTCACTTAGAACTATGTCTGTTGTTGAGGTGTTCTTTATAAACAAGGTGTCTGCATTTTGGTAAAGCACCTCATAGGCAATAATAATCCCGTTAGGTTTTTCAGGTGGAGACCATTCCAACCTCATTTCACTTGGAGACACATCAGTTACTTTGACATCTTGAGGTGATGATTCAGGTTCTAGCAGGGATAGAACAAAACTTTTAAAATGCGTACTTATTCATGCTTATTGTTTTAGACACTGAAACTTCTGTGAGGTAGAGGCATCAAGAGAATAATACCCTCCTTCCTTCCTCCCTTCCTTCTTTCCCTCCTTTCTAATTAAAACTGCACCGTATAATATTCTTACCATCTTCTGGAGTCCTCACAAAGATGTCATTTTCTTCTGACAAAGAACCTTCCCCAACATGAGTTGAGGCAGCTACCCTCATTTTGTAACGTGTGTATTTCTTTAACCCTAAAGGACAACAGAGTAATTGTTTACAATCTTCAAAAAATAACATTCTTAGATCTCGTGGCAATTGTCTTGAGGCTAACGTGAATAGTTTACTAGAAGGACTAGCTTTCTCAATCAGATTTCATATACTCTTAGTCCCAAATTCCTTGGGCTTCAAGGTTTTCACGATATCAGAGATCTTTCCTGTAGCGTTAAGGCAATAACCTAAAGCTGAAAAAAATAAAGGAATTTTTGGCACACAAGAAGGAGAATTGGCCCTCACACCCCAGCCACCTGACTTGTCTCAGCTGATTTCCATGTGTGTTCATGTGTTCAAATCCTTGACCATGAGTTATTTTCATGTACTAACTACAATATTTCTTAGGTTGAGCATATTTCTGTAAAAGCTGTGATGATATCCTTTTTACTTTTTGGATAGATATAACTGAAAAAAAAAGAGGTTGTGTAATTATTTCCATAAGCCTTTCTATGATACCCAAGAAGCACACATCAACAAAATCTGGAATGCGTCCTCCAGAATTTAAGGCACACAGCAGTGTACATTTTCTACCAGAGGAGGAGGAATGCAAAAAGAAACACGATGCTTCCTTCTACCTGTGATGAGAAAGCTGGTATCTACAGTAGTCATCTGGAATGCGCTGTGAGTATCCAATTCCATTGCATAGATTGTATAATGAGTGATTTTCCCATTGGGATATTCTGGAGGATCCCAATATAGCCAAATAGATGAAGAACTAATATTTTTATAGTTTATAGTTTGGATGGAGCTTGGCACTTGAAAAGAAGAATGAACAATTAATAGTAATGATAAAGCGAAAGTAATAATCATGTGAGTAATATCTTCAGACAATTGTTGCAAAGGAAACACATCTGTACCTTGCTCACGCGTCCTCACAGTGAGGACCGTTGGGGGTCCTTCGCCCATGATGGTGAAAGCAGACACACTAATCGTGTGGTCAGTGAATGGGAGAAGCTTCCTGATAACATAAGACAGCTGTTCAGCAGTGATGTCAGTAATATACTGATTCTTGGTGGTTACTGTTGGAAATCAACAGGAAAAAAAAAGGCATTTGGCTTTACAATAAAAATCGTTTTTCTCAAGAAAACCTAATATGTATTAATATCTTCATGCTCTCTCATATACATAACAGTAGACATACAGCCCATAATAAATATGAATGTTTTATGAATTCCAAATACCCTCCAATATCTATAAACATTTTGTGCTGATAATATAGTAAGTTGTTATGTAATGTTTCAGAACATGATAGCAGTGTTTTGTGAAAAAAATATAGATATAACCTTCCAAGAAGGACTGGCCTACAAAAAGGTCTAAGATGTTTGTTTTATTTATGAATTTTGTCTATGAATTTTTAATTAGAAACCAAGATAAATTCAAAATATGTAGGGGAGCAGCTGTATCATTTAGATTTTTAGTGTTATCCCAGTTGCCTTTGTGCAATAAACATAAATCCACAAAAGGTAAACGTATTGATCGAAATGTAATTTTCTTTTACTAATTCTACCATGAATAGAAGACTGTCCAACTCTTATTTTGGAATGGGGCAAACACCAGACCATAGCAAAGGCAGCAAAACAGCGTAGTGCTCCCAATAACATTTATTTAAAAAAAAACAACAGTGAAGCCCTGTGTTACTTAATCACACACCTTCAACTCGTCGTACGCTACATTCTCCTTTTAGCAACAATAAGACTCACTGACCCCCGGAGAGCAAGTGTGTACACTAATGAAATCACCACATCCCAGGGACACCTACACCTGTTTATTACACCATGCACTAGAGTTGTAACTTTCTGACCTATTTACCTTTAGTGACATTTGAAAGCCTATTCGTCAAAGGCTGCAGAGAGTGTGAGTCCTGTAAATGATTTGAAGATGTATTAATGCCTCCCCATCACACCTGCTTTGGCAACTGTAATAACTGATTGTCTATGCAGCTTGGCTGGGGGACTCTGGCGTGCTACTGTCTCTAGGAAGAAGGTCAAATGGGTTAGAAAGGGCCAGCCACTGCTTGTGTGGCATTTCACTTGTCTCATGAGGCTGTCCAACAGTGACAAAGAAATATCTGACTCCAGCCCATGGCCCATTAATAACATGGTTGAACTCTAAACTCGGGTTCATACCTCTGCTAGCTATTAGTTTCAATGACTTCGGAAAGAATTAAGTTTTTACCTACCAACTGGTGAACTCCGGTCTTCAGCTCTAGTCCTGCCAGGAAAGTCGTTGTATGGTTGGCTGTTATATATGAATGAAGCCAGGGAGTGCAGGTCCGAAGATATCTCTGCTGAACCCTCATAAAATCCCATCATGGTCTCTACTGGGCTCATCAATTCTGGAGACATGGGGCTGTTTATATACTGTAATTAAACGTCAGTACTTACAAAGAATGGAAACTCAGCACCTTATGACTTTAAAATAAAGTGTCACTTTGGAATTATGCATTTTAAAAGAAAATAACATTTCTATAGGCACTGTGTTCTTTGCTTTCCAAGATTTTGTTCTCAACTAAATCCCTGCACCATGAGAAAATAAACAATCACTGTAGTTCTTATTAGATTGACACTGTTTTCTTTTTTGGGGGGGGTATTAGTTTCAGACTTATGTTGTTTACTGCATGGCGTAATTAGATATTTTCATGCTGAAGTTTCATAACTGAAATATTTTACCTTCTCATTCTACAAATAGCAAATATTCTGAGCATATTATTAAATGTGTTTTGTTGCCTTACCTAAGCATCCTCATTTATAAATTGATACACTGCTTATGAGTGAGTGGGTATCAATGCCATCAGTACTATCAAGACCGGTGCTATCGGAATGTATCTTTAATCAAATGAATTACAGACGAAAGGAAACTTTTAATGGAACAGGTTTTAAGCAGGGTTTGCAGTGCACCTGTCCATAGTTCTAAGGTATATATGTCCCTACATTCCACAATATAACCCACACGAGTCAAATCCACCACGGTGATAGATGCTGAAGTGAAAATATCAGAATCAGATTACAGGTCTATGTGGTAAAAGTAGAGGCATAGAGACAGCTTGATGTCACTTTCCTTTGTGGATCCCAACCCAGAACAATCGGCCAAATGTCTGTATAAAATGTTAACTTGGAAATGAATGCTAACCACTGATTTAAAGAGTATTATTTCCAGAAGTTTAAGAATCACAGTGACATGTAGACTTCGGATTCTAATTTGAACATAGTGGTTAACATAGACATAGAGACGAGCAGGGATGTTTGATTATAGTGTAGATTCGATAATGCCAAGACAATACCAGCAATTTTCCCATTTGTAGCCATGGTGTTATTAAATGTATGAAACTGTGCATTCTCCAGATATCCGTGCCAGGTAGGCATAAAGACCAAGAGAGACATGGAGTCTGGATTTCAGTTTTAAATATATCTGCTGCTCAGCAACAATGGGAGCCAGCTGAGGGAACACTCAGGATGATGCCAATTGCTGGATCTAGGTAGTGGGTTGATGGTTTGTTTTACCATGTAATTTTCTCCACCCCAATTCCATACCTGCTTGAAATTCCCCAAAATAGAATTTTTTAATGAAAAAAAAAGTATTGAAAAGGACACCTGTTTTAGTGAATGTCTCTTTTGCTTAAAAATACACTTCTAAAAAACCCTTTAAAATGATCTGTTATGTTTCTTACAAACTAAACACTCTTATGCTTTCAAAATCAATAATCAATTAATTGTGTGTGCTCAGATTATTACTATGTTCCGGGACACCTGCCTCTTGGTTACTTTTTTGGGTTGTCTTTACCAGTGCAGACAAAACTAGGTTTTCTTTTCCTGGTTAGTATTAATGCGTTCGGTGTTTTTAAAGTAATAGTAATAGTAGATTCTCAAGAAAAAAAAACTCAGAGGATTAAAAAAATTGAGAGTAGTTCAATTAATTGAAATAGCTACAGAACATGTTATTTAAATGTCACCTTTCCTGAGAGATTAAAAAAAAAAAAACATGGGGAAATTATTTAAGAAAATCTCCAGCCTCCAAAATCACATTTCTAAAATAAGATTATTCAAAAGCTAGGAAGATTAGGAAGATGACCAAGGCAGTGAAATGCTTACTGCACAATGATGAGGACCTGAGTTCAGATCCCTCCAGCATCTATACAAATGCCAGGCAGCATGGTAGCCTGCCTGCAAATTCAGTGCTCTGAAGGCTGACACAGGAAGTCCTCAGAACAACTGTCTAGCTAGACTAGCTTTCTGAGAAGGCACTGGGTTCCTTTAAAAGATGCAGCCTCAACAAAAAGAGTGAAAGAGATTGGAGGAGACAGCTGCCATCACCCTTGAACTTCAACAAGTATGTGAAACAAACATGCTTCCATAGACATATGAATATGCCTTCATGCAGCACAGCTAAAAAAAAAAAATAGCAATAAGAAGATGTGTGAGTGTAGTGTGTGTGTTGAACAGCCAGCATGGTCAAAGCTGTAAGCCCTAGTTCAGTAACAAACCCCATCTCTAAAACTAGGGTGATGGCTCATGCAAAAGAGAATCAATTTTCTTTAAGGCTGTGACCCCTGGTAAGTCTACAACACTCCAGAAGATGTCTTCATACTCTGAAATATATGGACGGCACAAACTGGAGTCGATGGGTTATTGAATATAGGTAAATAAAGTATAGACATGACGTTGGGTACAGTAGAGAGCTGGGGGTAAATCTGAGAGGAACAAAGGGAGGGAGGTGGGGTGAATATGATAAAAAGAAAACATTGAATACACAGAGAATGAATAAAAATGTTTTAAAACTAAACGAAGCAATAGAGAAATACATCCTAATATCAACCTCTGATATCAGCCTTTAAGTGAGCACACATAAGAATATATGCATACACACACACACACACACACACACACACACACATACACACACACATGCACAGACACACACACATGTACACATACACAAATGCATAGACACACATCACCATCATCATCATCATCATGGTAACAAAAAAAAATGCTTTAGGGAAAGGTAGAAGACACCTTTAAGTCTCTCATAATAGAATAAATAGTCTAGAAAAAACAGCCTGTGGTAGGATAAAGTAAAGCTTGTCTATTGTCTTACAGCTCATTTGAGCTCTGACTCCACAGGGAAATGGGGCAAGACATGAATCACAAATATATAACTCAGAAACACTCTGGTATTCCAGCCAATAGGCTCAGTTTGAACCACACAGCTGCTCCCACTATCAATCATGTGCCCATTGAAAATCCACCATATAGAAAGTACTGTAGGTGGCATCATGAGGTAGCACTCCGAGCTTCACCTTGAACTGGGATTTTGCATTAAATCTCTCAGTAGTTTCTACCATATGTCAAATAAATCTTGGCGAGGCAACCATAGCATTCCGACAATTAACTAAGATGAGCAGACCTGTTGACAAGCTGTCATTTTGATGTAAGAGTTAACTTGAATGTTTTTGACTCTGTATCTCACCCCAATTCTAATTCTCATTGCAAACTCCATCTCAAACCAGGGCAATGAATTGAACTCTGGTTTCCTATCAACCCAGGGTGTTATAGATTATCATTGATTCTGAGAATAGTCCTCTCGCATTGTCTCTTTCAAAATGGTTAGAGGTTAGGCTTTTTCAAAGAGAAAAGAATGAATTTTAAGAGCAAAATGACTAGATGAAATTAGGCTTTTAAAAGAATGCAAAGGGGCAGGGGGAAATAGGTAGAAATACAGAGACTAGAGTGAGAAAAGAACCCATGGCAACACTCACAAGTTTGGTACCTACTGAGTGCAAATGACTAGATTTGAGAACTGTTGACTTTCCACATTTGGTAAATTTGTTACAGGTAAATTTGCTATCTTGTACATTACTGGGATGTTTAGTAGCATCCCTGACTCCTAACTTCTGCAAAGTATATTCCCAGTTGTTACAAAGACAATGTCTTCATAGGTCACCCTAAGTTTAAAAAAAAAAAAAGCAAAGTAGCAGTTCCTAGTTGAGAACTACTGAATTAGGAAATGTCACAATTCATCAACATGAAAGGCCTAGCATATGCTACAGAGGAATCCTTGGAATTTATGTGAAAGAACTAGAAGTCTTCAGAGTTAAATTCCTGATCCACCTGAATAAACCAACTTGAATTTACACGTAATAACCTTCATTGCAACAAGTGGAATTTCTATCAGCTTAGAGTCACTGAAGTTCTGCTGAATTAAATTAAAGGGCTCTCTGACTTATTCTTAAGAGTTACTAATATTTCAATATATCGATTGTGTTGATATTTTCAAAAGAAGTGAAAGGAAAGTTTAGAGTTAACATGTTTGAAAGCAGCCTAAAGGATGCTACGTCTAGACTTTACTAAGTGTTAATCAGGTTTGTTCCATCTCTGTTCAATATACTCCTGCTAAGACATTCCTAGTCTCTTCTGTACCAATGAACAGGCTCTCTTCCCTGGTTCACCAGGCAAAGATATTGATATACTTGAGAAAAGTGTAGGATGAAAAAAATCATCACTATTGAGCTCTGAAGTCTGTGATGCCAGCAACCAAGCTGATGACTACTAGAAAAAAAATGCCTCAGGCCATATCAAAAATGTGATATTCAACTAAACATCATTTCACGGAGGGGTGTCTATAAGGGTCTTTAGGCTTCAATCCTGAAAGAATGTGACATCCAAAAACACTAATTTTACTCTTTGTTTTAATAGAAGAAAATTTACACTAATGGAGAAATTCCTTCTGCTCGGTGTGGTTCTAGGATAACTTGATATAGAACACTGCACTGAGTTTGGTGAACAGATCACTACAACATGCACGTAGCAGAGGACTCAGCAGAGATTATCTGGAAAGCAGAGTGCATGAGAAGAGGAAACTTCCCTCAAGAAGACTGCCATCCACAATAAAAAGTCAAATCTTTATGTACTGTTGCATTAATACACAGAATAGCACTTTAAGCTAACCATGTGTCAAATGAAACACCGAACACTTGTGTCCATGAGAAGGCACTTGGTTATATTAAAGAAATTTCAGCTCCCTCTACTGTCATGTGATTAGGTTAATAAGAGTGGTGATAGCAGAGTGGGTTAGACTATATTTTCCTGGTTTCAAATCCCCAAGACGCACTATAATACATACTACAGGTCAACAAAAGAGAGCAGGGAGCAGGACACACTAGTAAATATCACAAGGAAATATTTCAGCCATAAACAGTAAAAGAATAAAAGTATCTCATCTATCTATGCTTATTCTGGGATTATCAGACTATATAGAACCTCATAGTTTAAAAACAAAACAAAACACCAGTGTGCCCAGAGTGAACAATATTCAATGTTTTCGTTTATTGTCTAGGAGCTTCTTTTGTGGAATTAATATTCCTTGTCATCACAGTTGGTGACATGTTTAGTTGAGGTTGAGTTTCCAGTTGTTGATTAAAAAATATTATAGATGAGACTCAAATACATATTGAGACGTTGAAATAAAAGTTCTCAAGCTCTGGTATCCAAATTGCAAACTTATTTTTTAAATGTATTTCTAAAGTATCAAACCTAATATCCTAAAGAAACTTCATATTATTTTAATAATACCTATTTATAAGTAACAAGAAAATCACAAAGAGAACAGAAAAAACTTCCGATGAAGATGTTGGAACCTGTGAGACAAAGCATAGAATAGTTTTGTTTCTTTATCATTTTATCATCATGGTGTCCGTGGGCTACGGGGGGTGGGGGGGCGGGAAGGAGTGGAGTGAAAGCAATAAGAAAAGATTGTCATGACAATAGCATTGTCCTGTTCCTACCTTCCCTTCTCTGGACCGTGTTCCTAAAAAGCATTTTTTAAAGCATTTCTATTTCTAAAATCACTGAATAAGGTGCCTATATTTTGTGTCAGGCTCCTTTACTGTCTTTTGACTTTGGGCTATAAGCAAGGGATAGGTGATTTATATACCTGCACATCTTCCTCATGAGTTCTCAGATCTGATGTGTTTACTTTCATTAAATCATACACTAAGCACCAGAACGTATGTGAAATCTGCAGAAAGCAGCCTCTCAGCTGTCCCACCCCACCCCTGCCCCAGCCATCTACCTCCTTCTGATAATCTCTTCCCTCTCCTGTTGATGAGATGGGACCTGCTACTGTTACAAAGGTGAAGGATGTAGCCACATGGCATTATACAGACTTTCCTTTGTTTTTCTGATGACATATAAGGTCATATAAGACTGAACAACCCTTGCATAAGAAACTGTAGTATCTTCTAGGAGTAAAAGTTGGCACCAAGTAAGACAAAAGCCAATGAAATACCAAGGCCCTTAATTCTATAGCCAAAAGGAAATCAAATCTGCCAAAACAACATGCCTACAAGTAGACACTCCTTCAGCCAAGCCTCAGGATGAGACCACACCCCAGCCACCCCCTTGAATGCAGCCTTAACAGACCCAAGCAGAGATCCCGATGAAGCTGTCTCCGCACTCTGGCTGTCAGAAACTGTGATAGGACAGGTGTGTATTGCTTGAAGCTGATGAGTCTGTGTCAAGCAGTCACAAAATAGTGGGGAACTAATATAATGGGACAACAATGAAAGTTCAGGAAACAGACTCTACTGCATGAAGGCGATGCCGGAATGAGACAGAGCCTCGCTAGAGCCATTCTCTGAAGGTAGAAACAGCTGGCTCTGTGACTACCGGTTACCAAGAACAGCGTGAGTTGAGGACAACCTCACTAGCTCAAACTTTCATGAATGGATGAAAATAGTGTCATTGCTCCAAAAGAAAAAATCAGACACACAGCGTCTTTAATGTTTGTTTTAAAGTCTTCTGAATCACATTTGAAAAACTATCTTCAAAACCCAATCAGACCAAGAGATGAAGAAATTCTCAGCCCATAGCTTGGTGCTTAAGCTTTAGGTCAGCCCCTCTTCAGTGTCCTTGTCACATGAAATTATTAATTGCCTGCTTCCTTCTGGGTGGCCTGTAGAATCTTCACATACCACCCTCATTTCTGCCCAGCAGTCTCTGCTGCCAGGATCCCAACCTCCTGCCCCCTACAGTCCTGTCATTCATCTAAGGGTTTGTTTGGTTCGGTTTTCTGGTTTTTGCTTTATGGGGTAGGGTTTAGACACACTTGAACCCTGGCAGAATCACACTGGGTAGAAATTCACAATACCAGAAACAAGAGGTAGAAAACGGGAATGCAAAGAGGAATTGGTGATTGAAAATGTGAGATCATTTTTAACAGGGGCTATATTCGGGGTTCAGTGGTGGTACACACCCATAACTTGGAGACCTGTTGTCAAAGAAACCAACAACAACTGCATAATAAAGTGATGAGATGTAAGAGTGCAAAATAAATAAATAAGTAGCTCTCTGAAATATCTCTTTAAAGATGTTAGAAAGCAGTAAGGACATCTGTTAGCGTTGCTGTTTTTTTTTTTTTTTTTTTTAATCGTTTAAACCCAAAACATTACTATTTTAAAAAGTAAATGATTAGGGAACAAGTGGCATAAAAAAAATCTGTATAGTAAGTGGTAGAAGGATGAATTTAAGAAAGAAAATATTTTAGAGAAGAAATGTGTTAATAGCATGGGAACTGTTAAAGATATTCAACCCTTGTCATTAAGGTCGCATGTGACTCCTAAAAAGATTCCAAAGATGTTCAGTGCTCTAGAGACAGAAGTGTGGGTGAATGGGGAGAGCACCTAACCTGAGAGACAGCAATGACAAGAAAACAAGGCACTCAGTGGGTATATTAATCCGTGGATTTTTTTTATCTGTGTGCTACACTCCTATCCCCTCTATAAGAAAAGTGGGGGGAAACTATAAAGGGGGAAGCATGAACGGGCGAGATGAATCAGCAGGTAAAGTGATTGCCTGGGAAGCCAGAGTGCCAGGGTTCAGATGCTCGGAACCTACAGAAGCAACTGAGCGTGGTGTCATGCATCAGTGTTCCCAGCGATGGAGGGAAAGTGGGCAGAGAGTCTTAGGGTTTCTATTGCTATGCGGAGACACCATCACGAAGCAACTCTTAGGAAGAAAATGCATTTCAGTGGGACGTCCTACACTTTCAGATGTTTAGTCCATTATTGTCACCATGGCATGACAGCACGGTGTGAAGGCAGACATGGTGCTGGAGAAGGGGCTGAGTGTCCCGTATCTTGACTCAGAGGCAACAGGAAGTGGTCTGTCTCACTGGGCATGGCCTGGGCACATAGGAGACCTACAAACCTGCCTTCACGGTGACACACTTCCTCCAACAAGGCTGTAACTACTCCAGAAACCCACATCTCCCAATGCTGTCAACCCCTTTCGGGGCCATTTTCTTTCAAACCACCACACTGGGCCAGACACCCTTGCCCATGTACCAAAGTTCTGGACCAATGAAAGATCCCACCTCAAACAAACAAAAAAAGGAAGTCACATAAAGACTTCCACATGAGTACATGGCACACGCACACCTTCAACCACACATACACCCCACATACACACACACTTAAAAAAAAAGAAACATGAAAATTCTTTATAGTTTGACTTGTCCTGTGTCACAGTTGTAAAGCACAGCAGAGAGAGGTCAAAGGTCCCAGGCCCCTTGGTTTAGACCTTCTGTTGTAGCTATGACCCCATCTGAATATTTTAAAGGGAACACAGTGACGAGCCACGTGAGAAAGTACAGTGCCTGAGAAGAACCTGACGTAACAAGAAATGACGCCTTTTCAGGCACAGGAACAGAATGGCTCTCCTTATTAAGAGGGGTTTAGAAACTGAACACCCAGTATAGTAAAAGGTCTAATGCCAAGATTAATTCCAACAAGTGACAAGAATTAGCACAAATTTACTACATGTCAGCTACAGTGCTAAGCTCTTTAAACACATCATCCATGAAGTCTACATCATTGACCCTTTGCTATAGAAAATCATGTCATTCCTAACTTAAATCTCAAGGGAAAAAAAAACCAGCCCTCCTTTCTAAGGATTAAGCCATCAACAATGGCAGAACCAAGCAGTGAGCCCTAACTGTTTGCTTTCTACATCTACACTCTTGACCATTTTATCCTATAATATAGCCAGGTCCATATTTAAATGCTGACTGAATGGCTCTAATAGTAATGTTCTTTCTACTATGTTACAGAATCTCCACCTGGCCATTCCAGAACCGTTTAACCTCTAGAGAAAAACAGGTGTGCCTGACCGTTCAGCAAATGCCATTAGCAGGCCTGAGAAACCTGTCACCTGGTTCAAAAAAAACCAAGCGTCTATTTTAAGATGTTCTCAGCAGTGACAAACGCTTAAGCTTCTGTTCTTGGATGAGATGCCAGCTAGAATATCAGTAAACCTACAACTCACCATCCGTTACACAGAAGAAAGGACACAGCCCAGGACAGGAGTTTAACCTGGGGATGGACTTGGAATGAGAGGTCCTGTATTGTATAGATAGCCATGCAGCACTGAACACCATGGTGAAATCAATGTCTGAGTTCAAGGAGGTACCAGAAATAGAGTGTGGACAGGGAGGTTAGTGTTCCAGTGCAAGAGCAGCAATTCTCAACTGGAAGCAGCAGAAGCCCGTTCCTTATTAAGCATCACATGTATCTCTATTGGCTACCCTGCTAAGTGCACTTAGCCTCAGAGTGCCCAGGGAGTGGTCAGCATGGGGGTTTGAGAAGTCTGGGGGCTTCAAGGATCCTCACAGGGAAGTAAGACAGTGCCACACATCAGCTGCCTGTACTGTCTAACAAGACAAAAGGAGAAAAGTAAGATTGCCACTGTGCTTAAAAGCAATGCATTAAGAACACCTAGGCTTCTCGTGTTAAATGTTACACTTGACTTTCCTCATGTTTAGTTACACGTTTTCACTAAAAAATAAAAAAGCAGCGGTGAGGCCGTTAGCTTCTCGGGTTCAGATAGGGGAGAATCGCTTGTGAACAGCCGTCTTTTTTTTTTTTTTTGCTATTTTTTTTGTTTTGTTTTTATGTTTTTGTTTTTGCAACTGTTCTAAATTATAAGCCTCTGAGAGATCATTTAAATCACGATCATTGTCTCCAAACAACTCATTAACTGGATTATAATAAATAATAGTCCCAAGTGATGGTTCAACGGACATTTTTCATATGAAGAAGACCAGTGACACTTAAGTAATAAGTCCTAAAATAAACTATAATCCAGTTAATCTCTCAATTTATTTTACTTCCTGGTAGCAAGTTTGCTAACTCTCTATGTAGAAGGTAGGCAAAGCCACCACCACATCATCGGGACCAGAACCAACAGAGAGGCATGAGCAAGATGGGAAGTGGAAGCAGAATACCTCATCTTGTCCTATGAGCAGAGTGTTTTCCAATAGGACCCCTGTCTCCACGACAGACGCTTTCACACGGTATTGGTTGATGATTCCATTTGGTTGTCGAGGTTTCCTCCAAGTAATTCTGATTTCTGTGGCTTCTACCTCTGTGATTTGTAAATCAAACACTGCACCTGGAACTAAAAGTTATTTTAAAGTAGAATTAGCAAAAGAAGACACATGGGGGAGTGACTAGACCCTGTTCCAAAAGATATGACAGACTTTGAAGATCTTCCATTAGAAGGCCTCACCCTCCTTGAGGAGCATAAAGGGGAGGGGATGGGGTTTGGTGGGGGCGGGGACAGGGGAAGAGGGGAGGGTGAGGGGACTGGGATTGACATGTTAAAAACGCTTGTTTAAAATTAAAAAAAATATATCAAAAAAATACATTTTCAAAATCAAAAGCAAAATAGCCCCTAAATCCTTAGCCTATAATATTAGATATAGAAATATCTCTGGAGAAAATGACAAGAATAATTACTAACATATTAAAAATTCAGTGTGGCAAAGGAATCCTTAAGTGCATGGAAATTTAAAACTAATTTTATGTGCATTCTTCTCGAAATATAACATGGAATCATTTCCCAAAAACAAAATGTCATACCATTTGATCTGACCACATCACTAAAAATAATCTCCAGACAGGTGAGATGCTCAGGGGGTAAAAGCACTTGCCTTCATGCCTGATAACCTGAGCTGGAGTGTCTCAGCTGGACCCACAGAGTTCCTGATAGACGTAAAGAAGGAACAGACTTGCCAGTGCTCTTCTCTGACCTCCATAATCACCATGTCAATGCAGGTTCCCAAAAGTTCACCAATAAAAGAAGGAGAAGAAGAAGGAGGAGGAGGAGAAGGAGGAGAAGGAGGAAGAAGAGAAGAGAAGAAGGAGAAGGAGAAGAAGAAGGAAAGAGAAGAAGAAGGAGAAGGAGGAGAAGGAGAAGAAGAAGAAGAAGAAGAAGAAGAAGAAGAAGAAGAAGAAGAAGAAGAAGAAGAAGAAGAAGAAGAAGAAGAAGAAGAAGAAGAAGAAGAAGAAGAAGAAGAAGAAGAAGAAGAAGAAGAAGAAGAAGAAGAAGAAGAAGAAGAAGAAGAAGAAGAAGAAGAAGGAAAAAGAAGAAGGAGAAGGAGGAGGAGGAGAAGAAGTTGTAGTAGTAGTTTCTAGAGAAACCCATAGAAATAATTAATACCTAGTTAAAACCTTAATGTCTTCATATAATAACATACCAAAAATAGTATCTGGCACAGCCAGGATACAATGAAATACAGTCAACAAGTGCAATTTACTATCTCTTAATTTATTATGTTAACTTGTGTGAAGATTCAGATGAAAACTGTTTTGTCCGCTGAGTTTACAAGGTAACCATGTGAGAACAAAGCTCTGGTGTCCTTGCTTTTTGAAGTGGGGAAAATCAGGACAAGCAAACAACAGCTTTCATAAAGCTCCATGTATTTAAAAACAAGATCTATATACAAAATGGCCAAGAGAGATATCTAGGGAGCCTCCCAGTGTCTGGACAATAATGAATCAAGGATAAATAAGGCTGTGTGTTATTCCATGTTTGTGAGTAATATGTCAGCCAAGCCTCTTTCCTTACAGATGTGCATTTTTATCTTTCCTTTAACTCCCAGAAAGTTACCCCAAGGATCAAAACTCAAAGGAACTTCTAAACCGCAGGTTCAAGAAAGTTACCATACAACATGAAAATATCTCCCTCTGTGTTCACGACACAACAGCACACTAAGCTCGTGTCCCTTTGCCATCTCAAAGTGGTCTATGTTGAGCAGATTCCAGGGGAGTCACACTACTTCAGGAAGAAACAGAGAAGAAGGACCCTTTCCCCTTCTAAAACAATAGAAAGACATGGAAATTAATGTCACTACCCCCATGAGTATCGTTATGCTCAGTTTCATTTATATTTAATACTAACTCTGTTTATATCTATAGTATCATTTACATCTATTCCAAGCATGTAGTATGCTATAACTGTGTAGATTTTGCAACCAATAGATTGTTTTTGTCTCCATGTAATTATCAGTACAGAAACCACCTAGGCAATGTAACAATATCTCTAATTACTTGAATACTAATGACTGAAAAGTCATTTTGGTGGTTCAGATTCTAGTTTCTACACGAGCAAAGGCTTTAGTAGGAAGCAGGGATTAGCTCGATGTTAACTAGCTACAATTTTGAGTTGGTAATGAAGGCTAACTCTTCAGACTTCTCTCCCCACTGGTGTTCTGACACGAGGTGAGCATACAGTTTGGTTTAAGGAAGATGTTATGCAAAGATTTTGGAGTAGGGCCCCACAACCGGTGAGACATTCATCACTGAGCACACTCGTGATCTTTATTCCATGCACCTGGAAACACAAGGAAGAAAGAGGCATAAAGCCCCCTGCCACGGTTCACCTGCTTAACTAAAATTATTATCTTACAAAAGAAAAGTTTTAATAAAGAGAAAAATTTTATTTTTATTATTAAATTATATAAAAGAAAATTTCAATTGCAATTATCATTTCTAGCTCTTAGGTTGCTATCATTGTGTTTACCCCCATGTATTTATTCAAGGATAGAAAAACTTTCCACGTTACTGTAAACTAACAGAGTGAAGGACACAGCAAACCTCTTTTGACCTTTCTTTACATCTTTTTTTTTTTTTTTGGAGTTGCTATGTAGCAAAAACATTAAACAGCATTGTGTAACATAAATTGCAAAAGAGACCAGGCATTTTTCTGTTAATTTAAATTAACATACAACTCATAACTAAGCCTTTCATTTAACCAGGCAAAAAAGTCTTCTATTTGAAAAATAATTGAATATTCTTCCTTCTTTGTGAAAGCATTGTAGGAACACATAAAATATATAAATAACAAAGAAAAATACACGTGTACTATAACTGTTAACATGTGAGCCAAATTTATGAGTAATATTATTTTTACATATATTCATCAAAAAACTTAAAATCTACATCATGACGCTGATGTCTACTATTGTAATTCAAGTAAAGATTAAGGGGCTACATTTTTTTTTTGAGTGACTACAAAAAGCTTAGTGAATGAAGGAAGTGGAGGAGACAGCACTGTTTTCTTTTTAGAAAGACATTTATCTGGTACCCCACATACTCTTATGAGAAACCAGAGAAGTGTGGATTAGGTTGATCCCTTTAATATCGATACAAAATTAAAGAAAGCCCAGCACACAGGGCAATTATGCACAGTGCAGAAATCAATTCTGAAGGTGTTAGCCACAGAGACTGGGTCACTCTCAAAACAACACATTTGGAAGTTTTATGAGAAATAAGAAAGAGAACAGAAACAAAATTAACACAAGTAAATTCTGGATAACTTTAAGTTCTGAGATGAAAAGCTCTTAGAAGAAGTGAAATTGAGCAACAATAATGAAGCAAAAGAAATACATGAAGCCTTTCTCCATCATTTAATCCAATTCTTATTCAAAGAGCACGAAGGAGCACCAAAATTGAAATCCACAGAGATTCATGAGAATCCTGAAGTGATGAAGCTCTCGGTGGTTTTCCAACAATTATATGACATTCGGAACGTGGGACATTATTAAATTACCATTCCCCCATCTGTCATCTCTCTTCATGCCTAAGTAGATATGTGATTGGTGAAATAATAAGTGATGCATCTATTAGAACCTTAGGGAATGATCCTGGAGAACTATTACAGAAATAGCTTGTTTTTTCCCCTCTGATAACCAAGGACTATGGATCTTAAGAGTCTTGGTGTTAGTGAAATCAACCACACTGGAATGTGATAGCACACACCATTTCCTATAAGAAGTCAACTCGGCAGTTTTCAATGAATATGTGAACACTGGTCATTTTAAAAGGTAATAATCTAGAAGTGTGCTATTATAATTATTGTTAAGCACTTTAAGATATGGGGTGGTGAAGAAATAATGCTAATTAAAACACAAAGAAGTTTCTTCTAACAATAAATGATGAAGAATAAAATTCAGATATCAATTTTCCTGATAGAGGCTAGTGCAGTGAACTATAGGTTGCCTCGTGTAGTTTCAGGATTCCCTTATGGAACAATTTCATTATTGGGAGCGGGATTAACTTTTGCCAGAAGCTGAAAATATCTTTTTGCGGTTGCTAAGGCCCACAGAAGCCTTCCTGAAGCTGAATCATCATGGAGCCCCATGGAGGAATGTGGGCTTGAGCAGTAAGATCCATGCCTTCCCAGCCTTTACAGGGACCCTATAGTCAGTGGGTTTGCCCCTAATAGTCACCAGGATGCAGTCTCTAAGATACAGGCAGATGTTGGAGATGGAAGGATGAAATTCAGGACAAATTGCCTTTCCTATTCAACAAAAGAGTCATCCATTCAAGGCCAAATGATAGTTTTGGATGAGGGTCCTTAGAATTCTATGTACTTTGTAAATGAAATATGTACAAAAAAGGAAAATAAATTTTAAGTGGCATCCAATTCAAGCAACATAGCTTTGTCTCTGGCAACATGGTTATCTAATTCCTTATCTTGGTCAAATGCTGGAAATCAAGAAGGATAATTTAAAAATGACAGTCTTGTTGGTTTTTTAAATGTGTTTTGCTTTCATTATTTCCATGCTGTAGATCCATCCTAAGTTCTTAATGTGTGGTAAATATGTGCTCTACCACTGAGCACTCACAGGTAAGCAGGATCAGGATCACCCAAGCTTGGCCCCAGACACAAAAGGTCAAAAGAAAGAGCACACAGCTGAGGGTTGTGCTCCTTCTCCACACATCTCCACACATGCCCATTGTCACAGACAGACAGACAGACACACACACACACACACACACACACACACACACACACACCAGAAACATACACACAGACACTTACACACAACACACAGACACACACACAAACCACACACAGACACACACACACATAACACACACACACACACACCACACCACAAACATACACACAGACACACACACACCACACACAGACACACACACACACACACAACACAACACACCACAAACACATACACAAAATACACACACCACACACACACATCACACACACCACACACACAGACACAGACACACACACAGCACACACACAAAATACACACACACCACACACACCACACATACACACACACACAACACATACAGGACACACACACCACACACACAGATACACACATACACCACAAACATACACGTGCACACACACACATAAGACACAGACACACACACACACACACAACAACAACACACACACAATACACACATGACACACACAGGACACACACATACACACACACACACACACACACACACACACGACACACACAGGACACATACATACACACACACATATATACACACTAAATAGATGTTTAAAAAATAAAAAAAAACAAAAGGTCAAATATTTGTTGGAGAAAACCCTCTGTTGTGTTTTATAACCACCCAAAAAATCCTCTTAACTTTCTAGGAAATGGTCAAAAGCACAATTTGGGTTGAATTAGTGAAAACTTTAGGAAAATCACATAAAACGAAGGCTCTTCAACATCAACAAATAAAATTTTTTGCCTCATTAGCATAGGTTCCCATTTTCATTTTCATATTCGAACTATACATATATATATATATATATAACGCATGTATATGCAAAGACTTTCATTGTATGTCTATAAATACAATGTTTTTTACGCTTATTCAGTAACCAAATAGGATCAAGGTTTAACTATTTTCTTTGAAGGGAGAGATGGATAGAATTTCCTGACAGTTGCTGCCCTCTAATGGCCTAATCCATGAGTGATAACATATAGTGAAAGCATGCCCGATTAAATTGTGTAGGGCGGTGTGTGCACACTTAACCTGCCAGTTACTGTATGTTAGCTGCCACACAATAAACTCTGGATATTCTTTCAAGTATTAGTTTATTCTGAAGCATGCCAACAACCTTATCGAAACACAAATGAAGCCGTTGAGCAAGGATAGTATGAACCATGAAAATGGTCCTTTATATTAGAATATAAATAATACTTTATAGTAATATTAAAATAATACTTTAACAATATATTTTACCCAAAACATTGGCTGGCACTTTATAATCACACATTTTGTAATTTCTTGAGATATATTATTTTCGTAATTTCTGTGAACACTGAAAGCTTTTTAATTCGTTCCCATCAGGAATCCTTACTAGTTCAGAAAACCCTTTGATTATCAAAATACATTGTTCTGGGTGTGAGGGATATAGTGATACCTCCAGAAGTGACTTTTGTGAGAGAGAAAGAAACATTCCATGTCTGCCTAATACTGCAGTTAAGCGATATTAAATGTGTGTGGTTAATTTATGACATTTTGGTGTTTTGC